>PVKU01007098.1:0-80245 GCA_004027475.1 Anoura caudifer
AAAAAAAAAAGAACTTATGACACATGGACCTGAACTAAAGGCGGGAATGTGGGTGGTAAGGGGTGTGAAGAGTGGAGGGGAATGATGGGGAGAAATGGGACAACTGTAATAGTATAATCAATAAAATATATTAAAAAATAAAATTAAAATGCAATTTCTGTAGGATAGCAAAGTGAAATTTCTTTCAGTTTCCCAGGTTGTGTTAGCCTTCTGATTTCTCTCTGGTTCTGTCTTTGGTTCTTTGATCCTCTCACAGCTTTGGGTCTTATTGTCTTACACTTGTGGAGAAAAGAAGCCTTCTGCTGACTTTAAACTCTCCAAGCCAGTTCTACTGGTCTTCCTGGCTGCTGTATGCAGAAACGGCTAGGCTTTGGTTTTTTTCTTTCCTCTAGTTTTTGCAAAGATGGGGGCTAGGTCTGGAGTGCATTAATCACAGATGCCCAGCTTCTAGCCCATGCCTTCTGAGTGCTGTGGCTC
Source organism: Anoura caudifer (assembly GCA_004027475.1). Taxonomy (NCBI): domain Eukaryota; kingdom Metazoa; phylum Chordata; class Mammalia; order Chiroptera; family Phyllostomidae; genus Anoura; species Anoura caudifer. The sequence continues at coordinate 478 of PVKU01007098.1, forward strand.
CCACATTCCATCTGTGCCAAGCCAGCACCTTTAATCCACCACATTGTGCCACTCGTGAAGCTCACTGATTAGGAGCAACCTCTTATTCTCCTCCTCCCCCTTTGCTGGCCTGGGTACTGAGCATTCTCAAAGTCCCTTCCAGACAGTTTAGTTCCCCTATTAAATTAAGTCTCTCTGGGGACTGCTAACTCTCTGAGCCCCTGCTGCCCTCTTCTGATGCCCTCCTCCTTCCTCTTCCCTGGCTAGGCTACTGCAAGGGAGGGGTCCTTGCACAGCAGCTGCACACTTTTTTAGTGAGTTTCCCTTGGTTTCAGGATGTTGTTTTTAACAAGTGCTTCACTTTTTACGCAGCCCAACTCTCTGAACAGTCCTAATACTCTCTGGGTTACGGTCAGTCATGGTACAACTCTTCACTCATCTCCAGGTGTCTCGCTGCTTCCCGATTTCTCTGGTATTGTTGAGACAGTGACCACAGTCCAAGCTGGGGAATGTCCTCTGCTGCATGTCTCCCACAGTGTCTTTATCCCCTCAGGCACTCCAAGCATCCAGGTCTCTCTTAGGCAGAACTGGTTTCCCTGTTCTGGGAGAGGAGGGGGTTGCAACATTAGAATAGCTGACCTGGCTGTCCTCCAAAACACCTACGGTAGCAAGGACTGGGAATGCAGCTGTGGCCCCACAGTCCCAGCCACAGGGCCCTGCAACTTTCTTGTCTACCTACAGAATTTCCTTATTGTCTGTTTTTTAATGTCCTCCAAAATCTTTGATTTCCAAACTTCATATAAACTGGGATTTTGTTTGCTGTTCACTCGGTTCCTCAGATAATCAGCTAGGGGTCCCAGTTGGCTGCATGAGCAAGTGGGTTAAGCTTCTACCTACCTTGATGTCATCTTCCAACTCAAAATATGTTTTTAATTGTTGTTCAAGTGCAGTTGTCTCCATTTTCAACACACCACATCCCTTCACTCCACCCATCCCTGCCTCTCACCCTCAAATTTACCCCTTTAGGCCTTGTCCACGTGTCCTTTATACATGTTCCTTGATGAGCCTCCCCCATTATCCCTCTCCCTGTTCCCCACTCTGGTTACTGTCAGTTTGTTCTTTTGAAATAAACAAATTTTTTCATTATTTTTTTCCTTTTGGTTCTCTGATTGGTGTTTTATGTTACCTTGTTCTTCGAAATTGCTTATTTGATCCTCTGCTTCAGCTAATCTGTTGTTAATTGCATCTACAGTATTCTTCATTTCACATGTTGTGTTCTGCATTTTTAACTGGTTATTTTTATATTTCCTAGGTCTAATTTTATACTTATGGCCTCTTTATTTAAGTTCTCGCTAACTTCATTCTTTCCCTTAAGTTTCTTCTGCATTATTATAACCATTGTTTTGAACTCTGTATTGGGTAGATTGCTAGTGTTCATTTTGTTTAGGTCTTTTTTTTCCTGGAGATTTACTGTGGTTTCATTTGGGGCATGTTGTTTTGTCTCTCCATTTTCACTGTCTCTCTGTAATTGTCTCTGTGTATTAAGTAGATCTGTTATGTCTTTTAGTTTTTAGAGCAGTTCTGTGTTGTAAGTGTCCTGTGGGATCCATTTGCAGTTTCCACGATGCCCTCAGATAGGTGCTCTAGGAATGTTCATTGTGTAAACTACTTGAGCTCTCTTGTTGTAGTTGAATCTTGACTGCTCTTGGCTCATCCTTGGGGTTGACCATCATGGTGGCAGAATGTGGAGATTTACCCTGACTGCAATGCAGGGCTGCTGTGTGGGAATTGATCCCATGAAGTCAAATTCACACCAGCAGTGTATGGTGCCTGCTGAGATATCCCTTTAGGTGTTCATTTGTGAAGCTAATTGAGTTGTTGTTTGATGTGTTCTGAAGCTCCCCCCGCCAGCTACATTTGTTGTGGATTTCTCTGAGAGTGACTTCAGTGCAGGTCAGTATCAGACACTGCCTGTGATCAGCCTTGGGATATCTGTTAGGAGCTACAAAGTGATCCTCAACTCATGACTGCCTCTGATGGAACTGTGTGTGTGGGGAGGGGTGGGGAGTTGGCAAGGTGTATAGCAAAGCTGACTTCCACCAGTGTTGAGCCTGTGGAAGGACATTAAGAGGCCCAAGAAATCCCACAATTCACCTCCACTTTCCAGCTGCCTGTTAAGCTCAGTCACTGAAAAAGCTTTGGTGATGCATAAGTTGTGTGAGGTAGGTTTTAGTGAGTCACCAGGTAGGGGAGAGTGGTGTCACCAGGTGGACCATATTCAGACTTGGTGTTAGTACTGGTCCTAAGGCCACTGAACAAACATTTCATGGTACACTAAGGCCAGTCACCACCATCCAGGGCCTGTGGACCTTTGTGGTGAGTCAAGATCTCAGAGAGTCTTCTGAGTGAGGCCAGCAGAGCTCATAGGCTAAAACAGATTAAGATATGGCTGTGTGGAGAAAGGGCTCTGCACAGGATGTGTGGCATTGGTTGGAGTGTATGAGGGGGAAATGGCTTTCTCTCTAGAGTCACATAACATTCTCTCCCTTTTGTCTCCCTTTAGTCTGCCTGGACCTCCTTGAGTGCATTCCAATAAAGACTGCACTTTGGGCCCAGGCTGTACATAGCTAGCTGATTTCTCCATAGAGTGCACAGTAAGTTTGGCAGGATGAGTCCACAGGGAATCAGGGAGTGTGGAGCTGGTGTATCTTCCCAGGCTGATGCTACACAGAGGGGAGTCCCTCACTCAGAAAAGAATCATCTGTGGTAAGTGTGAAAGAAGGACTCAGCACAGGGACTCTAACTGCTGTCTCTTCAGTTGTCTCCCCGAAACCACATAACCCAATTTCTTCCTGTATGACTCCAGTCCACTCTGAGCTGATGACTTTTGCTGGAGCCCAGGGCAAGTGGTTGCAAACAAGATGATCTGTGCTGGCCCTTTCAGAGAGTGCCTGAGCTTCTAGCAGTCTCTGGTCTCACCCTCAAGGATGAAATCCCTGCATTTTTCACAGCCATGTTATGTGGACCCCTCTTCCCAGCACTGGTGCTCTAGACTGCAAAGCCCATTGTGAAATTGAGACCCCTTTACTCCTTGGGGGAACCTCTGTAGCTGATATATCATTTTGTGTGTGGGGGCTCTGCTCTCAGGACCCCCATCCCCCAGCCATCATGGATGAGAATAAGTTTACCAAGACATTATCTGCTTGGGGAAGAAAGGTGGCTGGTCTGTCAAAGGAGAAGGGCCAAGAACTTTTTCCTCAATGGGCTTTTATTGGGTTCATTTTGCATAGGAATACAGACTCATTAATCATTGGCAGGCAGTAAGGATCAAACAATAGATAACATACAAAGAACTCTGAGGGCCTATTTTGAGTCAGGGTCAGATAGCTAAAGAGCAATAAAACTTTGAGGAAAAAACTCACTTCTTGCTGGGACCCTTATTTAATTGAGAGCATTCTAAACAAAGCGTGTTTCACAGGATTTTACACTTTCTTTCTTCGGCCTGATTGCCCTAGGGGACCCTCCTTTTCCACCACAGGGCTGCACCCACCACCAGCATTGTTTCAGGCTTAAGGCATTGTCTCAGGCTTAAGTCAGGCAGGGTAAGCAAGGCAGCCAAGAAATTATGAGGGTTTTTGCAGACAGAATGAGGACTCAGGCTATGTCAAAGCTGAGGATCCATCACCCCCTTTTGCTATAGCCCCCCGCCAAGTCCTTCCTTGGGGCCTCCGCATGATCATGCCTGTCTTAGGTCATCCCCCCTTGGGGAATCTTACCCATCATTGGCTAACCAATCAAGCATTGGGGGCCAGTTATGGATGAAGTAAAAGGAGCAGAAGCAGCGCTCCTGCCAGGGAGATAAGCCATGTCTCCCTAGTGGCTTATGCTCCGAAGGTTGCTCACTCAGCCTTAGCCATGGGGGGGCAGTTTACAGCTTCTGAAAACAGTCAGGGAGGTTCCCAACAATTCTGTATTCTCAATCATTGCATGGGGGTTTGAGGCCAGGACTTTCTGTGTCTCACCATTTCTACCAGTCTCAATGTGGCTCTGTAAATCCTTGTTTATAAGACTTCTGTTCAGCTAGTATCTAGCTGGTTGTTTAGGTTAATTGCTGTACAATTTAGTTGTAATTCCAATTTGGTCCTGGGAGTAGGTGAGTGTGACTACCACCTACTCCTCTGCCAGCTTGGATCTCTTATACCTTTGCTTATTCATTTTGGAAATAGAAGTTCCTACAGCTCCATGTTTTTCATGGCAGTGGAAGATCAGCTTATTGGCCAAGGACGCTAGACAATCCAATGAGGGGGCACAGCCTGCCTTCTCAAGCTCTGTGCAAATGGAACCCTCAGGCTAACACTTCACCAGTGTTCTGATCACTCTCTGACTCACCACTGAGGTACCTAAAATTAACCTACTGACTTGACCCTCGGCAATGGTTTAGTTTACTTCTTTAGAGCCAACCATCATTTGCAGAGAGAATGGGACATTCTCTGGGAGACTCTGAGTCCCCAGGGTCCTCCAAGGAGCCTCTGGGGACCTCTCCAAGGAGCCTCTGGGTCCCCAGGGTCCTCCAGACACCCTAAACCTTCCTTTCCATCTGGAAACCTCAACCCTCAGTTCAATTGCTTGCACTGTTACCTGTAGGGGATACACAAGGTGGGATTGTACCTCCAGGTCCTTCCTGGGAGTGTGGAAGGTGATTTAAACCTTAACAATGGTCTCCTTCTGCAGAATTCTCCAGAAAATGTAAAGGAGGTTTCTCTTTTTAAAAGAAAAATGTGCTATTTTCTGATGTGTTCCACACATACAAATTTTTCCTTCAGTCACCCCTCTGCCTATACAGAGATTCTGTCAGGGTGCTTAGAATGTTTAGAAGAAACCTGCCATTAAGGATCAGATGAGTCTGGGGTGTACCTGATGAAGAACGAAAAGATAAGGGAGATTTACATCTTTTGTTGGTAGAGGATTGTATGAATGGGTTCAGGAGGAGGGAGACAAGCAGAAGTTTGCTTTCTGTGTTTTGCCACAGAGAACAGAGAGGGACACATAGGGTATGTGGGAGAGAGAGAACAAAGGGTTGACATGTCCTGATATTTGCTTGGGGTTTCAGGAGGAAACTACCATGCAAACCAATATCCCCCAGAGAATGGTCTCACTTTATTTCTTGTCCAGCCTTGGGCTCCTGTTTGGGTGAACACAGAGTTGAGAACCATAAAACCTGCCATAAGAAAAGCAGTTACTGCACTTCAGAGGTTGGCTGTCAATCCCCTGGTCCAGGTGAGACAGAGGGTGAAGCATGTCATGGGGGTGTTCTGTGGCCAGCCAAATCAGCAGAGAGGGAAGGGTGGGCCCAACTGAGCTCAGGAATTCTAGACTTCCATTTCAACTGCCATACATGCAGCTTGTACCTAGCACTGGGCAAACAACTGTATCAGACACTACAATTTTTGCTTGCAGTTGGGTGTTAAGTCCTCAAACTCATTACCTTCCCTTCACTGCTGTAAGACCATGTGGCTTCTCCACCTACATACCAAGAAACTACCTTGGAGAGAAGCTGGGAAGATGATAGGAATAAGAGCATTTGAACAGTAACCCTCAGAAGTCTGCATTGTTACCCTGATGGAGGCTGACACTCTGGAGTGAAAAAAAATGGGCACATTCTGACTGATGAACTGAAGTTTTCACTTATGACACTTCTACATTTTACATTTCACTAATTTATTTTATGTCTATTTTTTTCTAACATTTGAGAGAAAAGGAAAAAGGGAACTCAAAATGATAATTGTTAGAAATTATCAGAAGCTTATTTTGACTTATTCTCTCTTTGGTGCTTTGTTTCCCTAACACTCCTTGGAGGAGGAAGAAATAGTCTGAGCTCACCTTCAGGGCCTCTTTGGAACCAGACATGCTAGCGGTCAGTGTCCTTGGGATATGAGCAGCATAGCATGCTCATTTGCTCATTTGCTCATTCATATGGTGAAAACCTCTGGCTCTCTCTATCCTAGTACAGCACATGAGATACAGGCAGAGGCCTTTTCTTTCTCTTTCTCAAATCATCTGCCCACATAAAAAAACATAATAAAGAGAACCAAGACCTGTAGACCAAAATCAAGCCTGACTACCTAATGTCATTCTTGCTCACTTCTGCACTGTGGGGCTGGAGTTAGGGGAGGTTTGATTTTTTTTCTGGAATGGGTGGGGTGGGAGGAAGCAATGGGCCCAGGCAGGGCTTTTAGTCCCCAAGTTGGGCCTCCTTGTCTAGCACTTATAGGAGGTGTACATCAAGGTGTGAGGTGAAAAGCACAGCAGACAACTAAGTATTATTATTATTTTCTCCATTTTACTTGTTACTTGGGTATATTTACCTCTCTGAGCAACCTCATAGGACAGGATATGTATATTACTGGTTATCATTATTAGTACCATAAATCATACCACCATCTCTGAAACCTAGATCTGTTTACACCTTTCATCTGGCTGGCACATGTGACTACTTTTCCTAGAAAGGCAAAACTCAGTGTGCTCAGGCTCCAGAGCTAAGAGCACAGAGCTCAGAGCGTAAAGGCCTTCTCTGAAGTCTGACTCTGTCACTTGTCTCTTGAGATAGGCTGTTTATACTTTCTTTGACTTGTTTTTTTTTTTCTCATCTTATATGTTAGCTGTTCCTATTACTGTGAAAATAGGGACACGTAATAGGTGCAGAGACCAAATAACTAGAAAAGCTGGTGGTGTAAAATATAACCAGGGGAAGGGTATGCAAGTCAGGTCAGTCACTGGTTATAATTGCCAGTGGGCATAGGCAGGTATGAAGAGAGAATCATAAGGAGGCAGTGGTGGTTAGACAATGGAGGTCTCTGCTATTGAACAGGCCAGATTCCAGTGGATTCCCAGTGAAAGAATTCATCAGCATCCCAGCAACAAGCCTGGAGTGACACTGATCCTCAGATCAAGGTGTTCTGACCTCTGGCCTTCTCTTCTGGGTGCTTCCTACTCAGACAAAAAGAGGCCTCACATTTTGAGAAACCTGCTATTTTCAAGATGATGGTGGAGTAGGTGGATCTTCAGTTTACTTCCTCCCGAAAACAAAGTGGAAATACAACTAAATTGAGGAACAAGCACCCTGAATAACCAACTGAAGACTGGCTGAAGAGAAGTTTTAGAGCCAAGGATCTGCAGAAGAAACCACAGAGACTGGTAGGAAGGGCAGAGAAGTGAAAAGGACTGGTCCTGCTCCCATGGGAGATGGCTAAGATCCCAGATGGATATCTCAGCTGCAAAGGTCCTTCCTGAGAGGCCTGGGGTCTAAACACCAGGCCAGACTCCCAAGCTCAGGTTGCCAGACCTGGGAAGAGACACCCACAAAGCATCACATTGTGGAAAGTGTCAGGGTTTCTACCTGCCAAGGAGAGGTAGAATCCATTGGGGACTCTGGAACTCCTCTTAAAGGACCAACACACAAAATTTCATTTGTAGCTACTCAACCTGAGCTCCAGCAAAGGAAAGGTGGTACAGACTGGAGTCACCTAAGGAGAGTCTGAAGTCTGTGGCCCTAGGGAGAGATGTGGTGGGACAGCAGCCAGGATCCTGGTGCTGAGTCATTCTCAGAAACTGCAGTAGCCATCTTTCCTGTGCAGAACAATGCCATCCCAAAGGAAGGTGATTACCCTATCCTCTGGAATCCCTCCTGCCCTTTCTGGCAGATCTTAAGCTTGGCTGAGGAGACAGGAGCATAAGCAGGGAGATAGAAGTCTGAGGAGTCTCAGGAGGGGGATGGTCAGTGACTGGCTTTGGGTGAGGCCTCTCCTCCCACTTTCCTGTGAACCTGACTGGTTCTGTGTCCTCATAAAATATCCAATAGAACCAACCTCCTGGTTTCTGGCAGTCCCAACCTCTGGGCTTGGGAAGTCCCACCCTGCTGACTACTAGGCTCTGTATTGCTGGGGTCAAGGCAAAACCTGGCACAGACACAGTCCTGTGGCCCTAGGACTGGGGATCACATCCACCATCTTCCCTGAAACTGAAATGTCACATCCTTCTCACAGGAGATCCACTAGCCCAATCCTCTTGGTTTCACCAGAAGCTCTTTCAGTGACTGAACCTGGCTAGCAGCTGGTGGATAGAGGCCGAAAAAGACAGATCCCAGGGTGCTTTGTGGCATTTGCTAGCACACTCCTGGGCCTGGTGCTAAAAGCTGGCCTTGGAGTGAAGCTTGGTCTTTCCCATGCTCAGTCAGGTACCACAGAGCCAGCCACTAACTGTGGATGCCTTCAAGGAGGTTGCAGAGGGCCAGGCACAGACACTGTCTGACATTGGTCTGGGTCAGAGCAGTGACCCTCTTAAGAGGCCAGGAACCAACATGATAACTGGACAGTATCAGACAATATTGGTGATGGATCCAACAAATTTCACACAGAGCATATCAAAAGGGAGATTGCATGCCCTGGCTGATGTTGCTCAGTGGACTGAGTGCCGGCCTATGAACCAAAGGTCTCTGATTCAATTCTCAATCAGGGCACATGCCTGGGTTGCAGGCCAGGTCCCCCATGGGGGGCACACAAGAGACAACCACACATTGATGTTTTTTTTTCTCTCTCTTTCTTACTCCCTTCCCCTCTGTCTAAAAATAGATAAATAAAATCTTTTTAAAAAGGGATACTGCAGCAGGTACTAAACTGCTGAGACAAATCTTGTTTTCTCTTTAATTTTTTTGCTTTTCTCTTATTATTTATTTATTGCTATCTTTTCTGGATTTCATTTATCTTTTGTTTTCCTTTTTGTTTACTTATTTGTTTTCATTTCTTTTTATTTTCTTATTCATTTTTCCTCATTAAAATTCTTTATTCGTATTTTATATCCTTTCCTAATTTTGCTTTTTAATTTTAATTTATTTATTTTTGGTCAGCACCAGCACAGCAGCTCACAAGCTGTGTTTGGGATTGAGCCTCATAGTCAGCCAGCTTGAGGGTTGATCCCATGCACTAATGGATCAACAGCAATCAAGTGTCAAATAAAACAAGAGGGACCCCAAAATGTAAAAATAAAGAACATTCCAAAGGCACCAAGCTGAGGCTATCAAGGAGACCACGCCACTTGGCCCCAAAGAACACCTACCACATAAGGCCACAACATGCAAAAGTCAGAGTAGATCTATCTAACACAGAGAAACAAATACAAAGAAACAACCAATATGGGAGAAAAAGAAACAGACCCCTAACAAAAACAGAAGAAATTTCCAGAAAAACATCTAAATGAAATTGAAGCATGCAATCTATCAGATATGGAGTTCAAAGTGAGGGTAAAAAGGATGTTCAAGGAACATAGAGAACCACAACAAGATAAAAAAAGGACATAGAAACCATGAAAAACAAGATGAAAATGAAGAATATCATACCTGATGTAAAGAATACCCCTACAAACAAAGCCAAATGTGAGTAGAAGGAAGGAAATAATGAAGATCAGAGAAAAAACTTAAAAAATAGAGTCTAAAGGAACAATACAAATGATCAATGAAACTGGGCTTGTTCTTTGAAAAGATAAACAAGATTGAAAACATTTAAGCAGACTCATCAAGACAGAAAGAGAGGGTAGCCAAATAAAAACAAGCAGAAATGATAGAGGAAAAGTAACAACTGATACTAGGCAAATACAAAAGATTGTAAGAAAAAAATTATGAACAACTATATGCCAACAAATCAGACAATCTGGAATAAGAGGGTAAATGTCTAGAATCATACAATCTTCAAAAATAAAATCAGAAAGAGTGACAGAATTTCAATGGACAGATTACAACTAGTGAAATTAAAGCAGTAATCAAAATTCCCCACAAAACAAAATCCTGGACTGGATGGTATCACAGGTGAATTTTATAAAACATTCAAAAAAGAACTAAGACCTGTTCTCAAACTATTCCAAAAGTTTAAGAGAAGACTTCCAAGCCCATGTTATGAGTCCAGAAATATTCTAATTACAAAACCAGATAAAGACACTATGAAGAAAGACAATTATAGGCCAATATCCTTCATGAACATAGATGCAAAAATCCTCAAAATATTAGCAAACCCGATCTAGCAATACATTAAAAAGAGCATACACCACAATCAAATGGGATTTATTTGGTGATGCAAGATTAGTATAATATTTGCAAATCAATAAACTTAACACATTACATTAAAAATAAAAGGCAAGGGATTTGAGAAGATGGCAGAGAGATAGGTGGGAGCAGAGCCGACTTCCCCCTGTGCATAGGTGAAACACCTAGCTAATCTTCTGAGGAGCAGAGTGAACAGTCAATGGTATCCCAGCATATATGATGGTTGGAGGCCAAAAGTTGGAGAGGACATTGAAAAATCAGGTGGTGAGACAATAAAACCTGAAGCTGTGAAAAGACCACAGTTAGACCCAAACAGGGGTCATCCTAACAATAGAAACAGTGAGACAAATTTCTCTTTGCTGCTCCAGAGAACTTGCAAGGTGAGGGCAGTGAACACCAGTACACCTATTGGAAGAAGAAACCCACCAACAAAGTAACCACCAACAGATAACAATGGAAGGTGAAGGAGGAGTGGAAACTGCACTAACCTCAATCCAGGACTAATCTGGAAATATGACTAAATGTTGAAAACATTACCCACAACAAACAACTGAGCAAGAGCAAGAGAGAAGCCTCAAAACCTTGTACACACAGAAGAATCAGCTTCAACACAACCTCTCCACACCTGAACAACAGAGTACAAGAAGCTGTGGACAGAGCGACCCTCAGTTAACCAACTGTAGGGAAGGCCCCATCAAACAAAACCCAACAACAACCAAAACCCAAAGACATGCAGAGAGCTGACATAAACAACAGCCCAAGACCAGCAAGCTCAGGAGATTAAGGAAACTGCACCACTGAATCTTACAGGTCTTCTACCATAGACATTCACACCATAAACCCAGGGATCAGAATAGATCAATTTAAGAAGCAGGGGCTAATGAGAAGTGTCTCATAAACAATGGGAAGACAAAGAAACAATCCCCAAACTAAAGGAAAGGAGGAAGTCTCAGAAAGAATGCTAAATGAAATAGAGGCAAGTCAACTATCAGATATTGAGTTCAAACCAATGGTTATCAGGCAGCTTAAGGAGCTCACAAATTATTACCAAACACTACAGGGGAACCACAATGAACTCAATGAAAATTATATCAACATGACAAAGGAAATAGAAACTATCAACAAGAGCCAAGAGAAAAATGAAGAATACAATTTCTGAACTGAAGAACACTGTAAAAGGAATCAAAAGTAGGCTACAGGGACTTCCAGCCAAGATGGAGGCATAGGTGGACACACTGTGCCTCCTCTCACAACCAAGATTAAGGACAACAAAAACATAGAACCAAAAAAAAAAAAAAAACCCAACCAGAACAGATAGAAAATTGAATTGTATGGAAGTCAGACAATGATTTACCCAGACTGGTAAGGGGGCAGAGTCAATGGCCAGCGGAGAGGGGTTGCAGCAGGAAAAGGTGGTGGCTGGGGGTCCCGGGCATGCAGGTGGTGGTTGGCACACCCCAGGTGCACAGGAAGCGGTTACTGAGTGCAGGAAGCAAAAAGCAGACCAAGCGAGGTGCACAAGGCAGTTGACTGTGGTCACACATTTGTATGCAGATAAACTGGGCACAAACGTTTAGCAAGGCAGACTGTTCAATACAGGGGCCCAGAGCTGGGAAATAAAGCCTAAAAGCACTGATTGAAAACACTGGTAGGGATTGAGGTGCTGGAAGAGAATCCCAGCCTCACAAGAAAGTTTGTTGGAGAGACCCACAGGGTCCTAGAATGTACACAAGCCCACCCACATGGAAATCAGCATCAGAAGAGCCCAATTTGCTTGGGGAAAGCAGCAGAAGGAAGTGGAATCCAAGAGAGAGTGGAGTAGGCACCATTGTTCCATCTCAGATCCTGCCCCCACATACAGCATCACAACACTGCTACTGGGTTGCCCCATCCTGGTGAACGCCAAAGGCTCTGCCCCTCACTACATAACAGCTGTGACCAGACCAAAAAAAAAAAAAAAAAAAAAAAAAAAAAAAAAAAAAAAAAAAAAAAAAAAAAAAAAAAAAAACCCAAAAACAAACAAAAAAAATGGCTCAAATGGGAGAACAGATCAAAGCCCCAGAGCTAATTCATCTAAGCAACCAAGAGATAGCCAACCTATCAGATGCATAGCTCAAAGCACTGGTAGCCAACCTATCAGATGCACAGTTTCAAAGCATTGGTGATTAGGAATCTCACAGAATTGGTTGATTTTGCTCGCAAATTAGATGAACAAATGAAAGCTACAATAAGTGAAATGAAGAAAAACACACAGGGAACCAATAGTGATAGGAAGAAAACTGGGACTCTGATCAATGGAGTGGACCAGAAGGAAGAAAGAAACAACCAAACAGAAAAGAATGAAGAAACAAGAATTCAAAAATATGAGGAGAGGCTTAGGAACCTCCAGCACATCTTTAAACATCCCAACATCAGAATTATAGGGGTACCAGAAGGGGAAGAGCAAGAGCAACAAGTGGAAAAGTTATTTGAACAAATAATAAAGGAGAACTTCCCCAATCTGGCAAAGGAAATAGACTTCCAGGAAGTCCAGGAAGCTCAGAGAGTCCCAAAGAAGGTGGACCCAAGGAGGAACACACCAAGGCATGTCATAATTACATTAGCCAAGATTAAAATGAAGGAGAGAATCATAGAAGCAGTGAGGGATAAGGGCACAGTCACCTACAAAGGAGTTCCCATCAGACTGTCAGCTGATTTCTCAAAAGAGACCTTCCAGGCAAGAAGGGGCTGGAAAGAAGTATTCCAAGTCATGAAAGGCAAGGACCTACATCCAAGATTGTTCTATCCAGCAAAGCTGTCATTTAGAATGGAAGGGAAGATAAAAAACTTCTCAGATAAGGTCGAGTTAAAGGAGTTCACCATCACCAAGCCCTTATGATATGAAATGTTAAAGGGACTTATCTAAGAAAAAGAAGATAAAAAAATATGCCAGTAAAAAGACTGCAAACTCACAGATATTAACAACCACACTTAAAACAAAAGGAAACTAAGTACACAACTAGAACAGGAATAGAAACACAGAAATGGAGATCACATGGAGGGTTATCAACAGGAGAGCGGGACAAGGAGAGAGGGGGAAAAGGTACGGAGAATAAGTAGCATAGACAGTGGGTAGATCATAGATAGGGGGAGGGCAAGAATAGTATGAGAAAAGTAGAAGCTAAAGAACTTATGACACATGGACATGAACTAAAGGGGGGAATGTGGGTGGGAAGAGGTGTGCAGGGTGGACAAGAATGATGGGGGAGAAATGGGAGGACTGTAATAGAATAATCAATAAAATACAACTAAATAAAGTAGGTTAGAGGAAGCAGAGGAACTGAGCAGCTAGCAGGAGGACAAGGTAGAAAAAGACACCCAGAGAGAGCAAGAAAAAGAAAAGAGGCTCAGAAAGAATGAAGATGTTAAGGGAAATGCAGGACAACATGAAACATAATAATATCTATATAATAGGGATACCAGAAGGAGAAGAAGAGCAAGGGATAGAAAAACTGTTTGAAAAGTAATGATGGAAAACTTCCCTAATGTGATGGGAGAAAAAGCCACACAAATCCAGGAAACAAAGTCCCAATCAAGAGGAACCTAAAGAGGCTCACTTCAAGACACATCACAATTAAAATGGTAAATTTCCAAGGCAAAGAGAGAATCTTAAAGGATGCAAAGGAGGAACAGGAAGTAACATACAAGGGAGCCCCGATAAGGTTAGCAGCTGACTTCTCAATGGAAACACTCCAAGCCAGAAGAGAATGGCAAGAAATATTCCAAGGAATGAGAACCAGAGGCCTGAACCAAGGCTACTTTACCCAGCAAGGCTCTCAATTAAAATGGTAGACCAAATAAGGAGCTTCTCAGAAGAAGAAATCTAGAAGAATACATCTCCACCTAACCAGTTCTGCAAGAGATGCTAACCTTTTCTTAAAAACTTTTGCTTTAAGAAAAGGAAGGAAAAGAGTGAGGGAGAGAGGAACAGAGGTACAAAAAAATGGCAATTAATAACTACCTATCAATAATAACCTTAAATGTAAATGGATTAAATTATCCCATCAAAAGACATAGAATAAATGCCTGATAGGAACTCATGACCCACACATATGCTGCCTACATGAGATCCACTTCAGGACAAAAGACCTACAGAGACTGAAAGTGAAGGACTGGAAACAGAATTTCCAAGCAAATGGACAGGAAAAAAAGCTGAGGTAGCAATATTCATATTAGACAAAATAGACTTCAAAAGAAGGGCCATAGAGAGAGACCCAGAAAGACACTTCATAATACTAAAGAAAAGAATCCATCAAGAAGACATAAACATTGTAAATATATATGCACCCAACATAGGAGCAGCCATATATATAAAGAAAATCTTAGAGGACTTCAAGAAAGATAATGACAATAACACAACTATAGTAGGAGATTTTAACACCCCACTGTCAAAAATGGATAGGTCTTCCAAACAAAATATCAACAAAGATATTGCAGCACTGAACAATGTCCCATGGGAGGGGTGCTCCATGTGCAGAGCCCCCTGCCTCCATCTGCCACTAATGAGGATAAGTCTTACCAAGACATGATCTGCTTGGGGAGGAAAGGTGGCAGATCTGTCAAAGGAGAAGAGCCAGGAGCCTCCTCCTCAATGGACTTTTATTGGTTTTAATTTGCATAGGAATACAGGGCATAAAGGTAAAGCTCATCAATCATTGTCAGGCAGTAATGACCAAATAATAGATAACATTCAATGAATTCTGAGGGCTTATGTTGAGTCAGGGTCAGATAGCTAAAGGGACATAAAACTTAGGGGAAACAAACATTTAATGTGTGGACCCATATCATTTAAATTGAGGGTATTAGCAAAATAGGTTTCATAGGATTTTATGCATTCTTTCTTAGGCCTGATTGCCCCAGGGAACCCACCCATTCCAGCAAAGGGCCACACCCACCTTGGACATTGTTTCAAGCTTAAGGCACTGTTTCAGGTTTAAGTCAGGCAGGGAAGTAAGGTGGGTGCCTGTCTTAGGTCATCCCTCCTTTGAGGAATCTTACCCACCATTGGCTAACCAGTCATCTGCCCAGGGCTGAGCAGAGTGAAGTAAAGGGGGCAGAGGCAGCACCCCTACCAGGGAGATGAGCTTTGTCTCCTTAGTGGGTTATGGTCCCAAGTTCTTTTTACTTAGTGCTAGCCATGCAGGATTACAGCTTCTGAAACCAGGCAAGGTGGTTCCCAACATTTTCCTAGACCATATGAATTTAACTGACATATAGAGTGAGCCTTTCATACCAAAGAAGCTAAACACACATTTTTTTCAAATGCACATGGAACATTTTGAAAGATAGACCACATGATAGGAAACAAAACAAGCCTCAACAAATTCAAGAAAATTAAAATTATATCAAGCATTTTCTCTGACCACAAGGGATGGACCCTAGAAACCAACCTCAAGAAAAAAGTTGGTTCCTGGTCAGCTCCTGAGCTTCCCCATCCTGGCTCTCTTCCTCTGAGTCCTGTGAACAACCAGGCCAATTTACAGTGGAGCACAGCAAACATACTCCAGAAACACAGCATATTTGAAAACAGGAGATCGAAAATTGCAGCGGACATTAAAGAGCCAGATCCCTATCTTTTCCTTTCTCTTTCTTTCTTTTCTTTTTTCATTATACTTTTCTTTATTCTCTTTTCATTATTTTATTTTCTTTTTCTTCTTTTCTTTTTTATTTCCTCCTCTTTTCTATTTTTAAACACCTACAAGTGAGACAAAAAACAAACCAAAACAAAACAAAAAAACCCTGAAACTGTGGAAAGACCAGAGTTGGTACCAAAGAGGGGGCATTTCAACAGCTGAGACACTGGAAGCCGTGAACACCAGGATACCCGAAGGAGACAGCACCACTGAATCTCACAGGCATTCTACCACAGAAGTTCTACCATAAACCCAGGGAACCAGAAAAAAATCAATTTAAGAAACTGAGCTTACAGAGAAGAGCCTCACAAACAATGGGAAGACAAAGAAACAATCTGCAATCAGAAGAAAAGGAGGAAGCCCCAGAAAGACTACTAAATGAAATGGAGGCAACTCAACTATCAGATTTTGAATTCAAAGCAATGGTTCTGAGGAAGCTCCATGAGCTCTCAAAGAGCTAACAGAAACTACAGGGAAGCTAAAAGGAACTCACTGAAAACTATATCAACATGAAAAAGGAAATAGAAACTATCAACAAGGGTGAAGAGAAAATGAAAAATACAATTTCTGAACTGAAGAACACAGTGGAAGGAATGAAAAGCAGAATTGATGAAGCAGAAGATCGGATCAGGGAATTAGAGGATCAAGTAGAAAAAAACATCCAGAAAGAGCAAGAAAAGGAAAAGAGGCTTAGAAAGAATGAAGAGGGGTTAAGAGAAATACAAGACAATATGAAACGTAATAATATCCGTATAATATGGATGCCAGAGGGAGAAGAAGAAAAGCAAGGAATAGAAAACCTATTTGAAAAAGTAATGATGGAAAACTTCCCTAATTTGATGAGAGAAAAAGTCACACAAATCCAGGAAACACAGAGAGTCCCAATCAAGAGGAACCCAAAGATGCCCACTTCAAGACACATCATAATTAAAATGGCAAAATTCCAAGACAAAGAGAGAATCTTAAAGGCAGCAAGAGAGAAAAAGGAAGTAACATAAAGGGAGCCCAGATTAGGTTAACATCCAACTTCTCAATGGAAATACTCCAAGTCAGAAGAGAATGGCAAGAAATATTCCAAGTAATGAGAACCAAAGGCCTGCAACCAAGACTACGTTACCCAGCAAGGCATTCAATCAAGATAGAAGGCCAAATAAGGAGCTTCCCAGACAAAAGAAGTCTAAAAGAATATACCTCTACCAACCAGCTCTGCAAGAGATACTAAAGGGCCTGCTTTAAGGAAAGGAAGGAAAGGAGAAAGAGAGGGAGAGGAACACAGGTACAAAAATGGCTATGAATAAGTACCTATCAATAATAACCTTAAAGGTAAATGGATTAAATGCTGCAATCAAAAGGCACAAAATAGCTGAATGGATAAGAAAGGATGACCTACACATATGCTGCCTACAAGAAACCCACCTCAGGACAAAAGACCTACACAGACTCAAAGTGAAGGGCTGAAAACAAATTTTCCAAGCAAATGGACAGGAAAAAAAAAAAAAAGCCAGGGTAGCAATACTCATATCAGACAAAACAGACTTCAAAAGAAGAGCCATGAAGAGAGACCCAGAAGGTCACCTCATAATACTCAAAGGAAGAATTCACCAGGAAGACATAAACATTGTAAATATATATGCACCCAACTTAGAAGCACCTAACTACATTAAGAAAATCTTAGAGGACTTCAAGAAAGATATTGTCAGAAACACAATTATAGTAGGGGATTTTAACACCACACTGTTAAAAATGGACAGATCTTCTAAACAAAATATCAACAAAGATATTGTGGCACTGAACGACACTCTAGATGAAATGGACTTAACTGATATATATATAGAGCCCTTCATCCCAAAGAAACTAAATACACATTATTTTCAAAAGCACATAGAACATTCTCAAAGATAGACCACATGATAGGTCATAAAACTAACCTCAACAAATTCAAGAAAATTGAAATCATACCAAGCATTTTCACCGACCACAAGGGACTGAAATTAGAAACCAACCCCAAGGGGAAAAGCACAAAGTCCTCAATATCATGGAGATAGAATAGCATGCTATTAAACAATGAATGGGTCAAGAATGAAATTAGGGAGGAAATCAAATAGTTTCTGGAAACAAATGAAAATGAACTCACAATGAACCAAAACTTATGGGACACAGCAAGGGCAGTCCTGAGATGGCAGTTCATAGTGACACAGGCCTACCTAAAAAAGATGGAAACATCTCAAACAAACAACTTAATCCTATGCCTACAAGAACTTGAGCAACAACAACAAAGACAGCCCAGAGCAAGTAGAAGGAAAAAATAACCA
Source organism: Anoura caudifer (assembly GCA_004027475.1). NCBI lineage: Eukaryota > Metazoa > Chordata > Mammalia > Chiroptera > Phyllostomidae > Anoura > Anoura caudifer. The sequence continues at coordinate 18,531 of PVKU01007098.1, forward strand.
AGAGCAGAGCAGAATTAAATGACATAGAGACTAAAGGCACAATTCTAAGGATCAGTGGATCCAGGAGCTGTTTTTTTTTTTAAAAAAGATAAACAAAATTCACAAGACTTTAAGCAGGCTCATCAAGAAAAAAAGAGAGGACCCAAATAAACAGAATTAGAAATGAAAGAGGAGAGATTACAACTGACACCACAGAAATGGAAAGGATTGTAAGAAATTACTATGAAGAATTATATGCCAAGAAATTTGAAAACCTAGGTGAAATGGACAAGTTTCTAGAAAAATATAATCTCCCAAAACTCAATGATGAAGTAGCAGAAAGGTTGAACCTACCAATAACAGCAGATGAAAGAGAAGCAGTAATCGATAAAGCTTCCAACACACAAAAGCCCAGGACCAGATGGTTTCACAGGAGAATTTTACAAAGCATTTAAGAAAGAGCTAACCCCTATCCTTCACAAACTTTTTGAAAAAATCCAAAATGATGGAAGACTACCAAACTCTGTTTATGAAGCCAGCATCATTCTAATCCCCAAAACAGATAAAGTCATAACAAGGAAAGAAAACTTCAGGCCCATATAGCTGATGAACATAGATGCTAAAATCCTCAACAAAATATTGGCAAACCACATCCAACAATACATTAAAAAGATCATACATCATGACCAAGTGGGATTCATCCCAGGGATGCAAGGATGGTTCAACATACACAAATCAGTAAATGTAATATATCACATAAACAAAAGCAAAGACAAAAATCACATGATATATGGATAGATGCAGAAAAAGCATTTAATAATGTACAGCACACATTTATGATAAAAAAGCACTCAGCAAAGTGGGAATTGAGAGAACATTCCTCAACATAATAAAGGCCATATATTGGAGACCTACAGCCAACATAGACAAAAACTAAAATCTTTTCCACTAAGATCAGGTACAAGACAAGGTTGTCCACTTTCACCACTTCTATTCAATATAGTATTGGAAGTATTGGCCACAGTGATTAGACAAGAAAAGGATATAAAAGGCATCCAAATTGGAAAGGAGGAAACAAAACTATCATTATTTGCCGATGACATGATAGTGTGCATAGAAAATCATATAGACTTGGCCAAAAAGCTACTCGACCTTGTAAATGAATTTGGCCAAACAGCAAGATACAAAGTCAATATCCAAAATCAAAGGCATTTGTGTATACAACAATGAAATAGCAGGAGCAGAAATGAAGGAAAATATCCCATTCAATATAGCAAAAAGAACAATAAAATACCTAAGAATAAACCTAACCAAGGAGGTAAAAGACCTTTATGCAGAAAAATACACAACACTGAAGAAAAAAATGAAGGAAGACACAAACAAATGGAAACATATACTGTGTTCATGGATCGGAAGGATTAACATCATCAAAATGTCCATACTACCCAAAGCAATTTACAGATTCAATGCAATACCTATTAAATTACCAATGGCATATTTCACAGACATAGAACAAACACTTCAAAAATTTATATGGAGCCATAAGTGACCTTGAATAGCGGTAGCAATTTTGAGAAAGAAGAGCCAAGTAGGAGGGATCACAATACCTGACACCAGAGTGTATAACAAGGCCACTGTAACCAAAACAGCCTGGTACTGGCACAAAAACAGGCACATGGACCAGTGGAATAGAACAGAGAGACCAGAAGTAAACCCAATCCTCTATGGTCAATTAATATTTGACAAAGGAGGCAGCAACATAAAATGGAGTAAAAATGGCCTCTTCAACAAGTGGTATTGGAAGAACTGGACAGCTACATGCAAAAAAAGGAAACTTGAACACCAACTTACACCATACACAAAAATAAATTGAACGTGGATAAAAGATTTAAATATAAGCTGTGACACCATTAAAGTCCTAGAGGAGAACGTAGGCAGGAAAATCTCAGACATTTCAAACAGCAACATTTTTACTGATATGTCCTCTAAAGCAAGGGACATAAAGGAAAGAATAAACAAATGGGATCTCATCAAAATAAAAAGCTTCTGCACAGCTAAAGAAAACAATATTAAAATAAAAAGAGAACCAACTGCATGGGAAAACATATTTGCCAATGATACCTCAGACAAGGGTTTAATCTCCAAATATATAAAGAACTTACATGACTCCACTCTAAGAAGAAGACAAGCAACCCAATTAAAAAATGTGTAAAAGACTTGAACAGACACTTCTCCAAGGAGGATATACAGAAGACCCAGAAACACATGAAAAGATTCTCGATATCGCTAGGTATCAGAGTGATGCAAATTAAAACCACAATGAGATACCACTGCACACCTGTCAGAATGGCCATCATAAACAGAGCAACAAACAGCAAGTGTTGGAGAGGTTGTGGAGAAAAGGGGACCCTAGTGCACTGTTGGTGGGATTGAAGACTGGTACAACCACTATGGAACGCAGTATGGAACTTTCTAAGAAAACTAAAAATGGACCCACCTTTTGACCCAGCAATTCCACTGCTGGGATTATATCCTAGGAACCCTGAAACACCAATCCAAAGGAACCTATGCACCCCAATGTTCATAGCAGCACAATTTACAATAGCCAAGTGTTGGAAGCAACCTAGGTGCCCATCAGTAAAAGAATAGATCAAGAAACTCTGGCGCATTTACACAATGGAATTCTATGCAGCAGAAAGAAGGAAAGAGCTCCTACCCTTCATTACAGCATGGATGGAACTGGAGAGCATTATGCTAAGAGAAATAAGCCAGGAGGTGAAAGACAAATACCATATGATCTCACCTTTAACAGGAACCTAATCAACAGAACAAACAAACAAGCATAATATAACCAAAGACACTGAAATTTATAACAAGAGAGGAGAGGGATCGGAATTTCTTGAGGAAAGGGGATGGTTTAGAGCAACAAATATGAAGGACACATGGACAAGAGCTAGGGGGGTGGAAATGGGAGGGAGCTGGGGAGGGCTAGGGTGGTAGGCTGGGATGGGAGTAGAAGACAGAAAACTGTATAAGAACAACAATTAAAATCAAATTAAAAAAAGAAGAAAGTCAAAAACACTGCAAATCGTGGAGATTGAGTATCATGCTATTAAACAATGAATGGGTCAAGAATGAAATTAGGGAAGAAATAAAAAAAAATTCAGGAATGAAATGAAAATGAATTCACAAGTACCCAAAACTGATGGACATAGTGAAGGCAATGCTGAGGGGGAAGTTCATAGCAATACAGGCCTACCAAAAAAAAAAAAAAAAAAAAAAAAAAAAAAAAAAAAAAAAAAGAAAAAAAGAAAGAAAGAAACATTTCAAATAAACAAACTAACCCTATGCCTAGAGGAACTCAAGGAACAACAACAAAGAGAGACCAGAGCAAGTAGAGGAAGGAAATACTCAAGATCAGAGGAGAAGCAAATTACATAGAGACTAAAACAACAGTTCCAAGGATCTATAAATCCAGGAGCTGTTTCTTTGAAAAGGTAAACAAAATCAACAAGCCTTTAAGCAGGCTCATAAAGAAAAAAGAGAGAAGATACAAATAAACACAATCAGAAATGAAAGAGGACAGACTATGACTGACACCACAGAAATGCAAAGGATTGTAAGAAATTACTGTGAAGAACTGTATGCCAAGAAATTTGAGAACCTAGGTGAAATGGACAAATTTGTAGAAAAAATAAAATCTCCCAAAATTGTATGAAGAAGCCGGAAGCCTGAACAGACCAATAACAACAGATGGAATTGAAACAGTAACCAAACAATTCCCAACACACAAAAGCCCTGGACTGGACAGCTTCACAGTAGAATTCTAAAAAGCATTTAAGGAAGAACTAACCCCTATTCTTCACAGCGTATTCCAAAAAATCCAAGATGATGGAATACTCTCAAATTCTTTTCATGAATCCAGCATCATCCTAATCCCAAAAACCAGATGAAGATACAACAAAGAAGAAAACCTTCAGGCCAATATCACTGATGAACATGGATGCTAAAATCCTCAACAAAATATTGGCAAACTGCATCCAGGAATACATTACTAAGATCATACATCATGACTAAGTGGTATTCATCCAGGGATGCAAGGGTGGTACAATATTCAGAAATCAATAAACTTAATGCATCACATAAACAAAAGCAAAGAAAAAAAATCACATGATCATATCAATAGATGCAGAAAAAGCATTTGATAAGGTACTGCCCCCATTTATGATAAAACACACTCAGTAAAGTGAAAGTAGAGGGAGCTTTCCTAAACATGATAAAGGCCATATATGATACCTGCGGTCAACATCATACTCAATGGACAAAAACTGAAAGATTTCCCACTAACATGAGGAAAAAGACAAGGATGTCCACTTTCACCACTTCTATTCAACATAGTATTGGAAGTCCTAGACACAGCAATCAGACAAGAAAGAGAAATAAAAAGTATCCAAATTGGACCTGAGGAAGGAAAACTGCCAATGTTTGCAGATGTTATGATAGTGCACATAGAAAACCCTACAGACTCCACCTCAAAACTACTTGACCTAATAAGTGAATTTGGTAAAACAGCAGGGTTTGTCAGAGGGGAGAGGGGAGGGAGTTTCAGGGGAAAAGGGGAAAGTTTTACAGGAACAAGTATAAAGGACACATGAACAAAAACTAGGGGTGGGTGGAAATGGGAGGGAGGAGGGGAGGGATGGGGCAGTGGGCTGGGATGGGAGTAAAAGACAGAAAACTGTACAAGAACAACAATTAAAATAAAATTAAAAAAAAAAGAAGTAACATAAAAAAACAGCAGGGTTCAAAGTCAGTATTCAGAAATCAAGGGCATTTTTATACACCAACAACAAAAGATCAGAAACAGAAATCAGGAAAAAAATCCCATTTGCTATAGCAAGAAGAAAAATAAAATACCTAGGAATAAACCTAACCAAGGAGGTAAAAGACCTTGTAATCAGAAAACTACACAAAACTGAAGAAAGAAACTAAGGAAGGCATAAATAAATAGAAGCATATACTATTTTCATGATTGGAAGAATTAACATCATCATCATGTCCATACTACCCAAAGCAATTTATAGATTCAACTTAATCCCTATTAAAATACCAATGACATATTTCACAGATATAGAAAAATTTCAAAATTTATATGGAACCATAAATGACCCCAAATAGATGCAGCAATTTTGAAAAAGAAGAACAAAGTAGGTTGGATAATCATACCTGACACAAAACTATATTACAAGGCCACTGTAATCAAAACATTATAGTATTGGCATAAGAACAGACACATAGGTCAATGGGAGAGAATTGAGAGCCCAGAAAGAAATCCAAGTCTCTATGGTCAATTAATATTTGACAAAGGGGGCAGAAGCATAAAATAGAGTAAAAGTAGCCTATTCAAAAAATAGAGATATAGGCAGCTACATACAAAAAAATGAAATTCGATCATACACCATACTCAAAAATAAATTCAATATGGATAAAAGACTTAAATGTAAATGGTGACATCTTAAAAGTCCTAGAGCAGATTGTTAGCAGTAAAATCACAGATATTCCACACAGCAATATTTTCACTCACTGATATGTCCCTTTGAACAAGGGACATAAGGGAAAGAATAAATAAATGCGGTCCCATCACAAGGAAAAGCTTTTGCAAGGCTGAAGAAAACAACAGCAAAATGAAAAGGGAATCAACTGTATGGGAAAATATATTTGCAAATGATATCTTGGACAAGGGTTTGATCTCCAAAATATATAAAGTACTCACAGGACTCCACTCCAGGAAGACAAGCAGCCCCATTATAAAATATCTGGTAAAAATCATGTAAAACTTTCTCAAAATTGTGTGGAGTTTTTACAAAAGTATGAAAATTATGTATGCCTAAGAGGATGTCCTGGGTGTATGCATGTACATGATGAAGGAATGAAGACAGGGTGAAGGAGTGTCTCTCCTTTGCCCAAAGGACCTGAACAGACACTTCACCCAGGAGGACATATAGAGGGCACAGAGACATACGAAAAGACGCTCAGCATCACTAGCCATCAGAGAGATGCAAATTTAAACCAGAATGATATACCACTTGACACCAGTGAGAATGGCCATCATAACCAAATAAACAAATAAGAAGTGTTGGTGAGGTTTTGGAGAAAATGGTTCTCTGGTACACTATTGGGGGGAATGCAGGCAGGTGCAGCCACTATGGAAAAGAGTATAGAATTTCCTCCAGAATCTAAAAATGAAACTGCCTTTTGATCTGGCAATTTCAGTGCTGGATTATACCCTAAGAATCCTACAACAACAAGTCAAAAGAATCTATGCACCCCAAAGTTCATAACAGCACAATTTACAATAGCCAAGTGTTGGAAGCATGAAAAGTCCCATCAGTAAATGAGGGGATCAAATAACTGGTGCATTTACACAACGGAATACTATGCAGCAGAAAGAAAGAAGGAATTCCTACCCTTTGCAAGAGCAAGGATGGAACTGGAGAGCCTTATGCTAGATGAAATAAGCCAATAGTGAAAGGCAAATACTGTACGATATCATGTATATTTGGAACCTAATTAACAAAATAAACGAGCAAGCAAAATCTATCCAGAGACATGAAATAAAGAAGAAACTGGGTAAGTAATTTATTCAATATACATGGACTAAGGATTATTTGTGCATCATAATTACTTATATAATGCTTTGGAATTTTATCTCTTTTTTAAGTTTATGGTAAACACATTTTTTCAAAGCACTTTCACTTAGATCATCCTTTTTCACCTGGTGAGAGTTATGTGAGCTACAACTTGTTAATATCCTCATTTATACCTATGAGGAAACAGGAATAGTTGAATTGAATATCCAAGATTCTTGCCTCTGATTCCATTTATGTGTCTGTCACAATAAATAGTGGTTCTCAGCTTAGGTTGCCTATTAGAGTACTTGGAGTATTAAAAATCATAATGCCCATGCTGCATACCAGGCCAAATAACCAGAACTCCTGGGGTGGGACCCGGATGAAGGATTTCAATGTGCAACCCATGTTGAGACCCAATCATCTAGATCATGGATCCACAACCTCCTGGCCATGGATCATTCCGGACCTGTTAGGAATTGGGCTGCATAGCAGGAGGTGAGCTTGAATGTAATTCTCTTGAACCATCCCCAAACAATCCCCTCCACCTCATTCCATAGAAAAATTGCCTTCCACAAAATTCATCCCTGGTGCCAAAAACGTTGGGGACTGCTATCCAGATCAAGCACTTCCTTTTTGCAAATATTCATTGATTTGTTAATTCATACCTGATTCCACTCTTTGAGCCAAATTGGTAATGTACACTTGGTGGGGGGGGGCGGGGCTCCAACCACAGGACCTCCCTGGCCACCACGGATTAGAATGTCTGCCAAGACCTGATCTGCTTGGGGAGGAAAGGTGGCTGATCTCTCAAAGGAGAAGGGCCAAGAACTTTTTCCTCAATGGGCTTTTATTGGGTTCATTTTGCACAGTAATACAAGTAAAGCTGATTAATCATTGTCAGGCAGTAAGGATCAAACAACAGATAGCATACAAAGAACTATGAGGGCCCATTCTGAGTCAGGGTCTGTTAGCTAAAGGGCTACAAAACTTTGGGGAACAAACTCATTTCCTGCTCAGACCCTTATCATTTAATTGAGAACATTCTTAGCAAAGCAGGTTTCATAGGATTTTATGTATTCTTTCTCAGGCCTGATCACCCAAGGAATCCACCCCATCCAGCACAGGGCTGCACTGGCCTCTTATTATTTCAGGCTTAAGTCAGTCAAAGAAAGTAAGGCAGCCAAGAGATTAGGAGACTTCTAGCAGATAGAACGAGGACTCAGGCTATGTCATAGTCAAGGGGCGAGGGTCCATCACCCCCTTTTGCCATAGCTCCTCAAGTCCTTCCTTGGGGCCTCCACATGACCATGCCTGCATTAAGTCATTCCTCCTACCAGGGAGATAAGCTTTGTCTCCTTAGTGGCTTAGGGTCCAAAGGTTGCTCACTTAGCCTTAGCCATGGGGGGCAGTTTACAGCTTCTGAAACCAGGCAGAGTTGTTCACAACATACACTGAGGACTAGAACTCAGAACTTCATCTGAGATTTTATTGTCAAAGTATTTTCTCTAGCTGTCACCTGATATTTCCTCTTTGGATTACTTTTTATATCAATGCCAGATATTCTAAGTGTCATTGCAAGAGGGTGGTGTGTAGGCAGGAGGCTCTGTTTCTGTCATGAAAGTTAACATCAATCTTTCCTGGAGATGAGTCAATGCCTCATGTTTCTGGGGATATTGTAGTATTTCATTCAGAATTATTTGGATAAGTCACAGAGTTTCCTCAAAATTCACTATTTAGATTAGCTTATAGACTCATTCATTGTGCTTAACATTGCTTTTCCTTAATATACTTCACACATGAATCATAGGCTTTATCAGATGGACTGTCCAGTCTGCTTTTCTGTCTGTGGAACAATGTCTCCAGGGACCAGGGGCTTTAGATCTTCAATCTGTGATTTCCATGAATGTGTGGGTTTTTTCCCCACTGTAGCTGGCCTTTAAATGCACTCAAAACAGCACCAGTGCTCTAGAAGAAGAGACTTCAGGCAACTGCCTTCCACACAGACTCACTCTCTTCTGGGGAAATGAAGATGGAAGCAAACTGGGTAGTTGTCCCTCAGTTCATAGGTTCTCAACCATTTATAAATGTCCCTCCTATGGCTATTAACACATGAGGTCAATACTGCAGCAATCTAAGGCTTGATTAAAATAATCTGAATATTTCCAAGAATACATTTTAGGAAATCTGACTCTACCTTTATATATTTTTAATATATTTTTATTTTTTTAAATTTAATTTAATTGTTCTTGTACAGTTTTCTGTCTTTTACTACTATCCCAGCCCACTGCCCCAGCCCTCCCCACCTCCCTCCCATTTGCACCTCCCCTCATTTTTGTCCATGTGTCCTTTATATTTGTTGCTCTAAACCCTTCCCCTTTTCCCCTGAAATTCCTTCCCCTCTCCCCTCTAGTGACTGTCAGCCTGTTCTCAATTTCAGTGTCTTTGTATTGTTAAAAATGATTAAAGAAGATAGTTTAGGTGATACAAATGAACTTTACTCAACATTTCATGAAGTGAATAGCCTCAATTTGGAGAACTACAAAATGGAGCTGTAAGCAAGAAAATTTTATAGGATGAAAAATAAAGAATAAGAAAGATAAAAATAAATATCTTACAGGCTGGGGCCACGTGGACCACCTTGTTTGGAGTGAGAAGGAATGATGAAATAAGTACAGAGCCCAGAGTTGGTTTGGTGTTTTGGGATTGGCTAACTGGATAGATGTAATGTATTTTTGGTCAAGTGGAGTGTTTACAGGGTTACAAAAGTAATCTAAGTTTGAGGAGTGGCTACATCTTGGTCTGAAAATTAATTTCAATGATGTCTTGAATCATACAAGTGTATATTTTTCATTGTGTACCAGAACTCTAGTATTGACCAATGGCTGTACTTAAACTGTCCCAGTGTGTTTAGTGTAGAGATTAAGATTTTGGGACTCAAGAGGTGACATGACTGAAGAAAACCAATTTTGTTATTTTCTTAGTTTTATTCATTAAATTGCATCCAGTGAGTAAGTAGGTTTTAATAGGTGACCTACACATAAAATAATAAACAAAAATTTTAGCAAAAATAAAAATTTGGTCTTCTAGATCCATTTTAATTTTTTATTTGTAATGGACTTAAGTGCAAACTTTCACCATGTGGGTGGAATAAAAAGAAAACCAAACCATGAGAGTAGGGTCAACACTGAGCTTCAAGATTCAGGCCATTGTTGAGAGTTCTGAGTTGGCACTAATAGTACTTGAGAAAACAATCTGTACCTAATAGCTTCTTTCTAGCTTTTATTAGGTTTGTGGTCAAAAAGCATGTTTAGTTTTTTCCATAAAATAAAAGACACATTTTTCATATTCACCAACAACTTTATTGATATGGATGTTTTTAGTATGCTGTTTATCTCTCGCATGGTATGATGTTGATTGTTTTCTTTTTTTTTAATTTTATTTTAATTGTTGTTCTTATACAATTTTCTGTCTTCTACTCCCATCCCAGCCCACTGCCCCAGCCCTCCCCAGCTCCCTCCCATTTCCACCCCCCTAGTTTTTGTCCATGTGTCTTTCAAACTTGTTGCTCTAAACCCTTCCCCTTTTCCCTGGATATTCCTATCCCTCTCCTCTCTTGTTCTCAATTTCAGTGTCTTTGGTTATATTATGCTTGTTTGTTTGTTCTGTTAATTAGTTTCCTGTTAAAGGTGAGATCATATGGTATTTGTCCTTCACTGCCTGGCTTAGTTCACTTAGCATAATGCTCTCCAGTTCCATCCATGCTGTCATGAAGGGTAGGAGCTCCTTCTTTCTTTCTGCTGCATAGAATTCCATTGTGTAAGTGGACCATAGTTTCTTCATCCATTCATTTACTGATGGGCACCTAGGTTGCTTCCACCACTTGGCTATTGTAAATTGTGCTGCTATGAACATTGGGGTGCATAGGTTCTTTTGGATTGGTGTTTCAGGGTTTCTAGGATATAATCCTAGCAGTGGAATTTTCAATTAACATCTCAAACAGATTGCTATGAACTTCAACTGGTTTACCAAATCATGGAGCATCATCCAGTGAGAAGTGCCCAGCATGAAACTTTGCAAAAACACTTTTGACAGATTAGATCAGTCAAAGCACCTTCCCCAGCCACAGCACAAATAATTTCTTTTTGCGTTTCAGTTGTATTTTTACCTTTCTTTAAATAATAATTTATAACATGCTTAAGATGTTGCTTATTTTCATCCATCTTCAATACTACAATGGTTACACAAAAAGTTTTGATAGGTTTCATTTTTTAATGCATGTTGACATGACAGCTGCCACAGTATAATCTTACAAAATTGTTTCAAATGAAGTTAAAGACAACTAAGTGCTACTAGAACCATCTCATGGAAAAACCAAACTTTTTTGCCCACCCAGTACTTTTGATGAATAAATACCTTCAAGAGGAATTATTGGGATAGAAACATCCACACATCTTTTGTTTCATATAAATAGGAAGTGGACTCAATTTCTAGCCCCACCAGCCTGAAAACGAAGACAGTTTTGATGAGCTATTGTTTTACACAGGGACTATCAGATGTTCTTTAATATATTGTTTTCATAAATAATGTGTAGACTTTGGTGTGCTTTTAAAATATTTGCTGATTTTATTACAAGTGAACCTGGCTCTTGTTTTGTAATCTATACACTTTTCTCTCAAACTTTCTGCTCATATATCTTTTGCTCATTTGAACAAAGTATTTTTTTCTTACAGATTTGTAGGAGATTTTGAATTTCATGATAAATCTAAGCATTTTCTGACATGTATTTTACAAATTCATCACATGCATTAAATGTTTTAGTAATAACTTAAGATATACATTATTTCTTAAATTTTACATTTTTATATCTTAATCTTTTCTCTTTTTTGTGGAGAGTTTCACACTGTCTTAAAAACCATTGGGTTTTTCTAAGTTGGTACTTTTATCTCCTGTAATAAGAGGGCTTTCCAAAGAAAAATCTTGACTCTCTCTACATGGAACATGATGTTGCTTCTGGATTATAAATTCTATATCCTGACATCATCCCTTCTTTTCAGGTTTAATTTTGTCATTGGAAATATTAAACATATGTAGAAGTAGATCAAAACATATACTGAAACCTCATTTATTCACCTTGTAGATTCAATAATTATCCCTTAGTCATCTTTATTTCATCTACCTCTTACTAAGCTTTTGCTTTGAAGCAAATTCTTGATATTATTTCAATTATAAATACTTCAGTATCTATTCCTAATAAGAAATAGTTAAAAACACATTTATTGTATTATTTTCATACCTACTACAATAATCATTAATTCTTCAATAGGTGTTCACATAAAATTTACATTAAAACTATCATTTTACATATGCTTTGCTAGATTCAGGATCCTGCATTGCACTTGGGTAACTTAAGTCTCTTTTAATATGTGGTAGCTTTTCTTCCCTTTTTCATGAATCTGTTTGTTGATGCAACTATGTGACTGTCCTACAGAGTATATTATGTTCTGTTCTGTTCTGTTCTGTATTTAGTGAAAAAGTTTTTTTTTTAATCTCCCATGCTTTCTATAAACTTGTGGTTATATCCAAGGCTCAATTAAACTTTTTTAAAAATTTTTTGGTAAGAGTACTTTATGTAAATCCTATATACTTGTTGCATCATACTGGGAAGCAATAATGCCTGTCTATGTCACTTAGTTGTATTAACGCTGATTGATGAGGTCAGGTGTTATGGACCTAGGGACCACCAACTGTCTACATTTCCATTGCTAATTTGTTCTGGAATTCAGAGCTGGTGGCTGGCATGTTGGTTAGGAGGTCAGAAACAGTTAGATCCAAGTGTTGGTTCTGTAGTCACTGGTTCTGTTTTGGCTGACTGCTCAATCTCTCAGACTTGTCAAGGCTTACTTAGCTTTGAGAAACATGCTGTGTGAGAGCACTGTTGGAGTGGGTTCTTTTTTGTACAGGGTCTTGGTGGAGAGTTATAGCTGTAATTTATTTTCATTAGTTTAAGCTGATGGAATTTGTTTAGATGACTTTAACATTCTTTCTGAGGCTAAGGTGATAGGATGAATTATCAGGCAACTCTTATTGCTGGGTTACTCATGTATTTTGAGAAAATCTGTGGGCAGAAGACTTCATCCAGTTGTAATAGCTCAATAAAGATACTAATTCTGCCAGATTTGGGTCCTGTAGACAGAGCTGAGAGGTCTACAAATTCACATTTACTTTTTAAGTCCTGGTTTATAACAGCTTGCCAATGTGTCACCAAGATAAAGATAGATTTATGACTACATTTTAGTAATTTACTTTACTGAAACCAATGCTCAGTCATGCCATAGGCAAGACTCCATCTGGTTCTAATGATTGAGGGAGAAACTGTATTTATGCAGGAAAAGCTGCATGGAGAGCTACAGCTGAGCAACTACCAAAAGGTAACAGTGTACATGGTATTTACCACCACGAGGGCCAATTCAGTAAGGCAGGAAATTCTACCGCTGCCATTCATCCACAAATACTGTTAACACCTGTGATGTGGCAGACACTTTTTTAGGTTCTTGGGATATTTTATCTTCATAACTTCAAAATAAAGTTACCTTTCTACTAGGAGCTGATGTATATTGTAATTGGGTGTGCATGTGTGAGGAAGCAGCCAACAGAAAACTGAACTAATCCATAAATAATAGAGCAAGTCAGAAAGTGATACAAACCATGCCAAATAAATTATAGAGCGGACTAAGGAGGTTTAGAGTGTTGAGAGAAATGTATGAATTGCATTTTGAGGTGGGATAATCAGGGCAGGTCAGACAGCAATGGCTTCTTCAGACCCCATGTGCTCAGTAACCTATTTGCTCAGCACTGATCTGTGCCCCAAGTGAAACTGTCATGTACAGAAGACCCACTGCACCCTAAATTGCTGCTTCACATACCCAAATATGGTTCCACCCACCCCTCTGCTGCCTGCTCTCTGTAGGTGGTCCCAAATCTCCTGCTTCCCACTGAAGTTCTTCTTCAGGCCATGATTTCAAGTTTAGCTCCCTCAGGGGCTTACTGTGCTTTATGTATCCCCTTAAAGGTGCCTTCCTCCCAGCTCAAAAGGGACTAAGAAGCCTTCTGATCTTAATTTTTCAAGGACAATACTGTTTCTCAAGAAGACTCTGCATTGGTAAGTTTTGGGCATTCCTAGAAGGACATTCATTATCTCTACCATCATCTCCATCAGCAACTGCATTACCATTATCATCAGTATCATCTTATCCTTCCTAAAATTCTGATCAGGAAGAGTCACATGTAAGCCACACATCAACCTGATGAACAAAACTGTTCTGAGTTTGTCCTGGTGGGCTGAGCTGGCCAAGGCTTTGTCATCACAAGACAACTTTGTGCAGGCTCTTGTTTAACCTATTTCCTCTCCTTAGATAGAAAATTTTCATCAGATGAATTATGCCTAATACACTTGCTGGAACCAGACAATTGGTCTCCTAGACTGTTTACTATAGCACAGACTTTGTCTCTTAGGGATTCTTAGGAAATTGCAAGAGAGAGAAAATCGTCATTGTTTTGCTTAAAAAGAAAACTGCAGGCCTGGAAAAAAGCCAATCCTCAGGAGAAAAGAGTACTTATTGGACAGCCTATTCTATTCAGTGTCATGCAGAATAACTTTGGGGGGCACTGTAGTGAAATGCCTTTGGAACAAGAGAGGCCTGCTTGCAGAAGCAGTGACAGAACACTTTCATTTGCATTATTTGGGAGGTCCTAATCACTGCCCAGTTGGTAGCTGTTGTCACTCCCTTCAGGGTTGTGGTCCACAGACTCAGAGCTGGTGTACAGTGAGAAAATTCTAGAGTGTTTTCCTTATCTCTTCTTTTACACTTTTGTCTGATTCTCAGCCAGTCAGATATTGTTCTGTTTGGTGTGTGTGTGTGTGTGTGTGTGTGTGTGTGTGTGTGTGTGTATGTATGCGTGTGTGTTATTTTATTAAATTTAGGGTGACATTGGTTCTTTGGTTTGTTTTTCAAGTGCACATTTCTGTGATACATATTGCATTGTGTGCTCACCGCCCAACGTCAAATAATTTCCCTTACCTTTACCTTTACCTTTACTCCCTCCACCACCTCCTCCTTTCCTCTGGTAACCACCATACTGTTGTCTGTCTGGGTGTATGAGTTTTAGTTTTATACACCATATATGAGTGAAATCATATAGTCCTTAGCTTTTTCTGACTGACTCATTTCACTTAGCATAATATTCTCAAGATCCATCCATGTTGTTACAAATGGCAATATTTCATCTTTTCTTGTGGCTGAATAGTATTCCATAGTATATACATACCACATCTCCATCCAATACTCAATTGAAGGTCACTTTGGTTGTCTCCATGTCTTGGCCATTGTGAATACTGCTGAAGTAAACATAGAGGTGCATATATCTTTGTAAATAAATGTTTTCAAAAATTTTGAGTAGATATCCAGAGGGGGGATTGCTGGGTCATATGGTAACTGTATTCTTAATTTTTTGAGAAACTGTCATACTGTTTTTGATAGTGGTTGTACAAGTTTACATTCATACCAGCAGCGAATGAGGGTTCCTTTTTCCCTGCAAGCTCTCCAACACTTGTTATTACCTGTCTTGTTGATAATAGCCATTCTAATAGGTGTAAGGTGATATCTCCTTGTAGTTTTGATTTGCATTTCCTTAATAGCTAGTGAAGTTGAAAATCTTTTCATATATCTGTTGGCCATGTATATGATTTCTTGGGTGAGATGTCAGATCAAGTCCCCTGCCCATTTTTTAATTAGATTTTTTTTGTATTGAGTTGTATGAGTTCTTTATATATTTTGGAAATTAACCCCTTGTTGGAGCTGTTTGAAAATGTCATATCCCATTTGGTTGGTTGCCTTTTTATTTATTTATTTATGTGTTTATTTATTTATTTTGCTGTACAGAGCAATTTTAGCTTGATACAGTCCCATTCATTTATTTTTGTCTTTACTTTCCTTATCTTTGGGGTCAAAATCATAAAATATTCTCTATTTTCAAGGTCCATCAGTTTCGTACCTATGTTTTCTTCTACGTGCTTTATTGTTTCAGATCTTAAACTTAGGTCTTTGATACATTTTGAATTAATTTTTTGTACAAAAGGAAAAACTGTGATCTAGTTTCATTCTTTTGTATGTTACTTTCCAATTCTCCCAGCATGCTTTAATGAAAAAGCTTTCTTTTCTCTATTGTATGTTTTTGGCTCTGTTGCCTATGTTTGCAAAATGAATTGTTTCTTTCATTTCTTTTTCTGAAATTTCATTTTTAGTGTATAAGAATGCAATGGATTTTTGTACATTCATTTTGTATTCTGCAACTTTGTTGTATTTGCTTATTGTTTCTAGTACTTTTAACATTGGATCTTTTTTTACCTTTAGTTATATTTTATTGATTATGCTATTATAGTTTTCCTGATTTTCCACCCTTTGCCCCCCTCTACCCAGCACCTCCCACTCCCTCAGGTAACCCCCCCACCATTGTACATGCTGATGGGTCATGTGTATAACTTCTTTGGCCACTGGATTTCCTGCATGGTATTTTACATACCCATGGCTATTCTGTAACTACCTATATGTACATCTTATATCATAAAAAGAACAAAAGCAACACAAAGTCAGCAGAAGAAAGGCAACATTAAAAATTAGAGTAGAATTGGGACTTCTGGCTAAGATGGAGGCATAGGTGGACACACTGTGAGACCAACCTTGCACAACCAAAGTTAAAGACAACAAAAATTTAGAAACAAGAAAACCTCCAGAACTAACAGAAAGTTGAACTGTATGGAAGTCCAACAGCCATTCATCCAGACTGGTAAGAGAGGTGAAGTCTCAGCAGGAAAAAGCAGAGGTTGGTGGACCCAGGTGCACAGGAGCCCCAGGTGTGCAACTGGAGGCTAGCAGACCCCGGGCACAGGGTGGCAATGGGCAGACCCAGTGAGGCCGCTCAAGGTGGCTGGCTGAGCATGTGTTCCCACATTTGCATGCAGATGGTCCAGGCGAA
The DNA here is from genome assembly GCA_004027475.1 of Anoura caudifer. NCBI lineage: Eukaryota > Metazoa > Chordata > Mammalia > Chiroptera > Phyllostomidae > Anoura > Anoura caudifer. The sequence continues at coordinate 35,174 of PVKU01007098.1, forward strand.
GATGGGGAGTGAGATGGACCTCATGGCCCAGAGCCCCAGCTCCAGGAAATGAAACCTAAAAGCACCGATTGAAAACACTTGTGGGGGTTGAGGTGCCAGGAGAGACTCCCAACCTCACAGGAGAGTTTGATGGAAAGACCCACAGGGTCCTAAAATGTACACAAGTCCACCCACATGGAAATCAGCACCAGAAGGGCCCAATTTGCTTGTGGAAGGCCACGGAAGGGACTGAAATACGAGAGCAGAGCAAGCACCTTTGTTCCTTCTCAGACTCCGCCCCTCATATAGCATCACAACCTAGCCACTGGGCTGCCCTGCCCAGGGGAACACCTAAGGCTCTGCCCCTCACTATGTAACAGGTGTGACCAGACCAAACCCCCCCCCCCCCGAAAAAAAATGGCTCAAACAGGAGAACAGATCAAAGCCCCGGAGCCAATTCATCTAAGCAACCAAGAGATAGCCAACCTATCAGATGCACAGTTAAAAGCACTGGTGATCAGGATGCTCACAGAATTGGTTGATTTTGGTCACAAATTAGATAAACAAATGAAGGCTACACCAAGTTAAATAAAGGAAAATGCACAGAGAACCAATAGTGATGGGAAGAAAACTGGGACTCAGATCAAGAGTGGACCTGAAGGAAGAAAGAAACAACCAAACAGAAAAGAAGGAAGAAACAAAAATTCAAAAATATGAGGCTTAGAAAATTCTAGGACATCTTTAAACATCCCAACGTCTGAGTTATAGGAATGCTAGAAGGGGAAGAGGAATAGCAATAAGTGGAAAAAGTTATTTGAACAAATAATAAATGAGAACTTTCTCAATCTGGCAAAGGAAATAGACTTCCAGGAAGTCCAGGAGGCTCAGAGAGTCCCAAAGAAGTTGGACTCAAGGGGGAACACACCAAGGCACATCATAATTACATTGATTATGTACACCATGATTAAAATGAAGGAGAGAATCCGAGAAGCAGTGAGGGATAAGGGCACAGTCACCTACAAAGGAGTTCCCATCAGACTGTCAGCTGATTTCTCAAAAGAGACTTTCCAGGCAAGAAGGGGCTGGAAAGTAGTATTCCAAGTCATGAAAGGCAAGGACCTACATCCACGATTGCTCTGTCCAGCAAAGCTGTCATTTAGAATGTAAGGGAAGATAAAGCGCTACTCAGATAAGGTCAAGTTAAAGGAATTCATCATCACCAACCCCTTAATTATATGAAATGTTAAAGGGACTTATCTAAGAAAAAGAAGATAAAAATATGACAGTAAAAAGACAACAAACTCACAGATATTAACAACCACACTTAAAACAAAAGCAAACTAAGCAAACAGCTAGAATAGGAACAGAAACACAGAAATGGAGATCACATGGAGGATCAGCAACAGGGGAGTGGGAGGAGGAGAGAGGAGGAAAAGGTACAGAGAATAAGTAGCATAGACAGTGGGTGGAAAATAGATGGGGAGGGCAAGAATAGTGTGGGAAATGTAGAAGCTAAAGAACTTATGACACATGGACATGAACTAAAGGGGAGAATGTGGGTGGGAGGGGCTGTGTAGAATGGAGGGGAATGAAGGGTGGGAAATGGGACAATTGTAATAGCATAATCAATAAAATATATTAAAAAATAGAGCAGAATTGAATGAAATAGAGAGCAAAAATACTACACAAAAATAATCTTTGAAAAGATTAGTAACACCGACTAACTCCTGGCTAGACTCACTACGAAAAAAGCTCATATAAAGAAAACTAAAAAAATATTGGAAATGAAAGAGAAATATTCACCAGAGATATCACAGATATACAAAGGATCATACTAGATTACTGTGAAGCACTGTATGTCACCAAATTCAATAAGCTAGAAGAAATATATAAATTTCCTAGATTGAATCATGAAGAAATGGGAAATCTAAATAGACCTATAAACAGTGAGGAATTTGAAACAATCATTAAAAACAATCGCCAAAATCTGGGATCAGATGGCTTCACTAGTGAATTCTACCAAACATTCAAAGAAGATTTATATCTATCCTTCTCAAATTCTTCCAAAATTTTGAAGAAGAGACAATAATTCCTTAGACATTTTATGAGGCTGACATAACCCTGATACCAAAACCTGGCAATGATATCACACACACAAAGAAAGTGACAAACCCATATTTCTGATGAATACAGAGTAAAAAATCCTAAACAAAATACTAAGGAAATCAAATACAAGAATACATTAAAAAATAATAGACCATGATCAAGAAGGATTCATTCTAGGGACACAAAGGATGGCTCAACATATGCAAATCGATTAATGTAATACACCACATTAACAAAACAAGGATAGAGATCATATGATCTCATAATAGATGCAGAAAAAGTATTTGGTAAGATATAACATTAACTTATGATGAAAACACTCAATAAAATGGGTATTTGAAAAAAGTACCTCAACATAGTAAAGGCCATGTACAACAAACCCTCAGCCAATATTCTCAATGATGAGAAACTGAAATTTTCTCTCTAAAACCAGAAACAAAACAAGGATGCTCACTCTCACCACTCTTATTTAACATAGTTTTGGGAGTCTTAGCCAGAACAATCAAGCAAGAGAAAGAAATAAAAGCCATTCAAACTGGGAAGGAAGAAGAAAAAGTGTCACTTTTTGCAGATGACATAATTTTGTGTTCAGAAAATTCTATATTTTATTCACTGTATTTTAATGGATTGAGTACTTTATTCTTGAGAAACTGAGAGTGTAAGGATACCTGTAATAGTGGCATAAATGATACCACCTAGAATTTATTTTCATCTTTTATCAACAACTTGTATTTTGAGCTTGTAGAGCCAGAGAGGACTAAAAACTCATTCCTTTGACCCTTATCTGACTCAGTTTCTTGGGACCCCTGAAAGGAGTGTGAGTCTAGAAAGGTTGAGGAAGATCCCCTGTCTTCCACCCAGATAGGCTTCTCACCCAGGCCTGTTTTGCCTATTTGCCCTTGCTCTGATGATTGTATGCACATGGCACATTCTGGCCACCCAAGGCAGAGTCCATTGCTGACATATGAAGCAATGCTCATTATGTATTATACCTGATGGAACAAGGGAACAGCTTTGTGTCACAGCTGTATCAAATGGACACTGCTCTCTCACTCAGCTGACTTCCTCCTGCCACCTCCTGTCCTTGTGTGGAGAGCAGGACCAATAAAATGGCATTGGCCTGATTAAGATAACATAAAGTATACAGAACAAACTGGAGTCTCTGTGTCAACTAAAATGGCCGCCTGTCAGCCATGCCACTTTGGTTCAAGAGGAAACTTACCTAAGTGAGAGTAAATACATCTGGCAAGGAGACATATCCACTCACGTGGTTAGAGCAGACATGTCTGGCAAAGACCAAATTTAAGATCCACCAAATCTGCACATGTTATCAGAGTGGTCATGTCTTTGGAGTGGGGCAAACCATAGATAAGCTCCTGGGGAAATCCCACACTTGGAATCAGGGGTCCCAAGACATCTATTGAAAATACTTGGAAGGATGGAGTACAACACTTTCAAGGTATAACTGAAGCAGGCTCTAGACTACTGCTGAGATAGCTGAGCTCCACACTCCAGAGTGCTGTTCTATGCCACACTAATCTCCCTTGGCATGGGCTTTAGGAAGCGCTGCCTTACTGGACTGAGGGTTTTTCTTCCCTGCTGCCCACCTGGCTCCAGACATCCTTCCTTGTAAGATGCTGACAACTCCCTTGCCCACTGTGCTGTCTCCTGGACCTGCAAACTGAGACTCTGAAACTCAAATTCATCATCCCTCATTGATTGCTCTGAGTATGTGTATTATATTTCTCTTAGATTGTTAGAATGTGAGTAGGATATTAATGTATATGTTTTTTCTATTTTGAGTGAAACTGCATTCACTAAAAGATGAGCGAGTAACATAATTATTGTATGTTACTCTTGCCTATTTCTTGGTGCCAGGCTGCTCAGTGGGCAGCTAGCTGAACAGTTGCCAGCTGACTTATATGAAAGACTATATCATCAACATATGCTTATGACACCATGGCATAGGAAGGGGTGATGACAGACTCAGGGAGGAAAGAAAGTGGTGAATGAGCCAGGGTTTGGGTTCTGATGGTCTGAGTCAACTCCTGATTATGCCACTTACCAGTTTTGCATTAGAGGGTTGGTCATTTAACTTAGATGCTAACTTCCTGTGCTTCTTTGGTTTGATTCTGCACCGTGATTATGGTTCCCTTGGTCTCTTTCTCTTTGTGAAATTTGAGGCAATATCCAATGCATTACAGAGTGGCTAAAGAACTTCCACCTGGCATAGAAAGCAGGTCCTGATTTAGCTTTTTGGAGCCCTGGGGACCTTTCAGAGGTCTCCACAGCAGCCTGCTGCACAAACACAGCTGTAGCCAAGGCAGAGGGAACACCCTCCACAGAGGAAGCCAGGAGACCTGGAAGTCCCTGGGGCCCAGATGACTCACCTAGGTGTGCTGAGAATGAGGGTAAGGAACTCTAATACCACAATGGTGACAGAGCAAAGAAAAACTACTATCTTGTGACATTCAGCCCTCTTTTTAGTCTCAAATGGTATGTCTGTAGAAACAGGTTATATTTATTACTTTATGAGAAGGAAAATATTTTATTGATTAATTAGTATGTTGGCTCACTACTGTGATTGATTTTTTTTCTTTGTCCACGTATTTGTTAGCTATTTCTGCTTATTTACACCTGAGTCATATTTATTAAAAACACACTATAGGACAAAACAAGACAACTGCAAAATTCCTTTTTGGGCTCCACTGAGTTCTCAGGATAGTTATCTTCCTATACTCTCTCATCACCATTCTCTTCAGATGGTCAGTCTGGGTTATGTACCAGCTGCTTCCCCTTCTCAACTCCCTCTTCTGTCTCCAGCCATTACCATCTGGCTTCTGCTCTTACCAACGTGCCCTCCCATTCAGAAAACCTTAGGAGCCACTCTACACACTGACACATGGATGCCACAGAGCTGGTAAGGTTGGCCATCCTTCTCTGCAGGACACTCCTGGATGCCATCTGTCCCTCTCAACTCTTTGTACATTCCTTTCCTCCAAGGTTCTGTCTTCTTTAGCTCCTAATGGTGACTCCACATCTACTTGCCTTGACTCCTCCTGAGTGCCAGTTCTGCAGGTCACAATGCCTAGCAAATATCTCCATGTGACACACTATTAGGACTAAAATTACAGCAGCAAACTACGGAATTCAGTTCAAGATTCCTGGCTGTTCTCATTCCAACCTGCAACATCTCTCTCCTGCATCACTGAAATAGCTCCGTACCAAACCTGTTCCCCTTACTAGCAATCCTTTTCCTATGCTGCCTCTGGTCACATGATCTTTTACAAAGCTTCATTATGCTGCTTCCTTGCCTAAATTTTTCAGTGGCTCTGAATTCTTTTTCTTCTTTCCCTTTCTTCAGAACAAAGAGTAAAATCCTTAACTGAATCCACAGCTCTCCCCACCTGGGTCTCTGACTCTGTCTTGAAGATGCTGTCATGATGACTCCATGCTCTTGCCCAGCCACTTTTTGCCTTTCGGGCTTCTGCAGGTTACTTTGTTTCCTCCATGAACTTCAGCCCTCTCTTTGGCCCCTTCATGCACACTGTCTTCCATATTTCAGTTCAAGTGTGCTGCCTGAGTTTTGAAGGGACAGGGGCTTTAACCCCCTGCTTCATGGAGACATCTGTCCACCTGCAACAGCTGCTGATGTAACATTTACTTGTGTGATGACTTTGGGAATCGTATCTCATTCACCTAAACTACTAGGTAAAATAATAAAATTTTCTTTCTGCCACACAGCTTTGTCATCATCACTTAGTGGTACTCTGCACAAGCCATTGTGTATTTGATAAACATCCCTTATGTATGAGGAAAATGATGTTCAGATGATTTAAGAATCATCTTAGGTAGAAAATCTGGAGGCTTTGGGTCCCAAGCCAGCAGGGCTTATTTCTTTAGGCCTTTGAAGTGTTCTAATTTGGTGACAGTTTCTGTCTAAGCAAAGTTATTAAGGGAAAAGGCCATAACTGGGTGATAGTGAATCATCCTGTGGTCTCTCATTTTGCCAATTTCACCCAGATGAAGCCTTGCTAAACAAGGTTATCCTCTAGAAGGACATCAGCATTGTCTGGAATGGAAGCAGTATTCCTGTGTTTGCACTCAGCAAGTCCCTGGTTCTTTTCTTCTTTGTCTGCCACCTTCTGTGTGTCCCTATGGCTTTTTTGTTTTCTAATCCTCCAGCCTTGAGTGGACCCACCCACATTTATCATCTTGCTAGGTCTTCGTGGCCCCCCCTATAGATGTTCCTACTGTTCTCTCCTGGTGGGAATTCTTCCCTGACCCATCTGACTTTACCTCTGGGACAAATATTGCCTGGCCCATAAAGATATATAAGGAGATTTGGAGAGCTATCATGTTATATCCTTCAAAAATTTACCAGCAATAAATCCAGCACTTAGCTCTCAAGTGGACTCTCAACTCCAGAAAGTATGAGTCTGTTTCCAAAGAGGATTTCATAGTCCCTGAGACTCCCTACAACCTACTTGTATTTTAAGTGCTTTACCAGGGTTGGACTAAGAAGCCAGTGGCTTCCAGAATAAAAGAAAATCATTCTCTGAGAGCTGAGCCCACATAATTCTTGCTTGTTTTACCCTCTCTGCTGGCTTAGACCTTGTGTCCTCTCAGATTCCTTTTTTTTCCCAATATCTAGGGTTTATTTTTTAACATTTTATTTATTTATTTTTAGAGGAGAAAGGAAGGAGAGAGGGAGAGAAACATCAATGTATGGTTGCCTCTCATGCATCCCCTGCTGGGAACTAGCCTGCAACCCAGGCATGTGACATGACTGGGAATCGAACTGCAATCCCTTGGTTCACAGGCCTGCACTCAGTCCACTGAGCTACACCAGCCAGGGCTCAGATTCCTTTTTAAAATTATATTTCATTGATTAAGCTATTAGAGTTGTTGTCTCTATCCCTCCTCCCTTTACTACCCTCCACCCAACATGCCAGACTCCCTCAGGCAATCCCCAACCATTGTTCAGGTCCATAGGTCATGTATATAAGTTCTTTGGCTACTTCATATCCTAAACTGTAGTTTACATCTCTATGGCTATTCTGTAACTACCAATATGTACTTATTAATCCCATCATTCCTTCACTAATTGTCTCATTCCCTTGCCATCTGGCAACCATCATATTTTAGTCATCATACACTCTCTGTATCCATGACTATGTCTTTGTTCTTCTTATTTGCTTAGTTTGTTTTTTAGATTCAATTGTGGATAGATACATATTTATTGGCATTTTATTGTTAATAGTTTTGATATTTTACAGAGCTATAACAGTAGAGGAGATGAAGTAAAAAATCAGATCAATGATTTGAAACAGAAGGAAGCAAAACACAACCAGTCAGGATAAGAAAAAGAAGGAAAAAAAATGAGGCGATGCTTAGAAAATCTCAATAGATTGCTGAGAAGCAGATATTGGGAGTTGCAACCATGATCTACTTTTAGACATTTTGAGGATGATTCCATTGTGTTAAAAATAAGGTGTTTGTTAAAAGTTGGATTTTGCTCTCCAAATAGTGCTCTTCATGCCTCCCCACCACCTGATGCATGGCAGGAGGAGGGTGACTTATGCAAATGAATGAACTTCCAAAGACTTGTCAAAGGCCTGAGACCATCAACCACTTTTAAAGAGTGGATGGTGGGTGGTGGTGACAATTTCAGTTCACTAATTTTGTTTTTGTGGACCTTTACTAGGGAGTGACTGACATTGTGTAGATCTAGTCAAGGAACACAGCTCAAACAGAGAGCTGCTATTGACAGAAACAATCTTAAGGACTTGTGACCTCTTATTATGCATTTCATACCCAAGGGCTCAGCTCCATGGAGAGCAAAGAGAACAAAGGAAGCAGGGCTTGCCATGTGAGGCAGACTGTGCTTCATGTCACAGAGGATGAGGGTTTGGCCAGTGTAGCCAGGAGCCTGCCAATTACCTGATGGCCCCACTAGAGACCTGCTGCTGTGTGTACTCAGCTGACCTCCTCTGACTTCCCCAAGGGCCACACTCACTTCCAATGAAGTGGACTCCCTTCCTTTACTGGCTTCAGACTTCAGAGAAGTTCAAGGTTGACTCAGTAGCAGGACAATAACACACATCATCACTCAGTGCCATGGAGCAGTGTGGATACTGGGTCTTATCACTAAACAGGCAGTGGTTTCCTCACAGGCAACATTCTACTTAAATGGCCCAATCTCTTCACACATATGTCCTGTGGGGACAGTGTGGTTCCCATAAATGACAAGCCAGGAGGATAGGAGAGTGGAATGTGACTTTAACTTATCCCAAAAGAATAGACCAAACACACAATACATAAAAACATGCACTTGTTCAAGATAGTACTTCTTTCTGAGATGTCCTTGGACTGTTCAAGCTACCCAGTGACATATGATGCAGTGGCAAGGGAAACAATAGAAAAATCAAGCAATGCCAGTTTTCCCCTGCTACCTGATATTAAAGTTTATTTTCCAAGGATGGTGATTGGAGAACAGGAATGATAAGGGCTACCTAGTTCTCTCTTTGCTTTGCAGTTTCTATATTCAGAGCCTTTGCAGATAAAGTTATTTATTTATTTATTATTGTATGTTTTCTCCATTACCATTTAGTCCACTTGCACACCCCTCCCCACCTGCCATCACAACATTGATGTCCATGTCCATGAGTCACTTTTCCAATTTGTTCAATCTCCACCCCCTAACCTCCCCCCACAATTAGTGTCATTTGGTCACTGTCTATAAGTCTGTCCCCATTTTCCGTTTTAGTTCAGTTTATTCATTAGATTCTACATGTGAGTGAAATCATATGGTGTTTGTCTTTCTCTGACTGCCTTATTTCACTTAGCATAATGTTCTACAGGTCCATCCCTACTATCACAAAGGGTAAATTTTTCTTCTTTTTTTATGGCCAAGTAGTATTACACTGTATAAATACCTTATACTTGTTTTCTTCATTCATCTATTGATGGACACATGGGCTGCTTCTGTATCTTTGCAATCATAAATAACACTGCAATGAACATTGGGTGCTTGTGTTCTTTTGAATTAGTGTTTTGGGTTCATCTGGATATTGAATGATTATAATAATGATATTAGTGTGATTGCTAGGTCAAAAGGCAGTTTCATTATTAATTTTTTGAGGTATCTCCATACTGCTTTCCACAGTGGCTGCACCAGCCTGCATTCCCACCAACAGAGCAAAATGGTTTCCCTTTCTCCACATCCTCACCAGCACTTGTTTGTTGATTTATTGATAGTACTATTCTGGCTGGTGTGAAGTGATATATCACTATGGTTTTAATTTGCATCTACCTGATGATTAGTGATTTGAGCATCCTTTCATATGTCTATTGGCCATATGTTATGTCCTCTTTGGAAAGTGTCTATTCAGCCCCTTTGCCTATTTTTTAAATTGTTTTTGTTGTTGTTTGTTTTTCTTGTATTGAGTTTTTTAAGTTCTATATAAATGTTGGGTATTAATCCCTTATCAGATGTGATGAAGAATATGTTCTTGCATTCTGTAGACTTTTTATTTTGTTGATGTTTTCTTTTGGGCAAAATGTAGTCCCCTTCATTTATTTTTTTTTTTTCCTTTAGCTTCCCTTGCCTGGGGATGTATATCCAACAAAAATTTGTTGTCAATAATGTCTGAAATTTTGTTGCCTATGTTTTCTTCTGATTTTTATGGTTTCAGGTCTAATGTTTTAGTTTTTGATCCATTTCCAATTTATTCTTCGTTGTGGTATTATAAGGTGGTTTAGTTTCATTTTTCTGCATGTATCTGTCCAATTTTCCCAACAGCATTCAATGAATAAACTAGCTTATTGTATGAGCTTGCTTCCTTTGTCGAATATTGACTACAAAGGTGTGGGCTTATTTCCGGACTCTCTATTCTGTTCTATTGATCTATGTGTCTGTTTATACACCAGTACAATGCTGTTTTGATTACTGTGGCCTTATAACACAGTTTGATATTAGGTAGCATGATTCCTCCATCTTTATTCATCTTTCTCAGGACTGCTGTTGCTTTTATGGTTCCATATAAGTTTTTCAAATATTTGTTCTAGTTCTGTGAAATACATCACTGGAATATTTTTCCTTTTTTAATTTAAATTATTTTATTGTTGTTCAATTACAGTCATCCATATTTTCTCCCCATCCCTCTCCCCAACCCCTCCAACCCCACCTCCCTCCCTTGCTTCCACCCTCCTCCTTGGTTTAGTCCATGTGTCCTTTATAGTAGTTCCTGAAAACCCTTCTTCCCACTGTCCCCTCCACCCTCCCCTTTGACTATTGTTAGATTGTTCTTAATTTCAATGACTCTGGTTACATTTTGTTTGCTTTTTTTCTTTTGTTGATTATGTTCCAGTTAAAGGTAAGATCATATGGTATTTGTCCCCTAGCACCTGACTTATTGCACTTAGCATAATGCTCTCCAGTTCAATCTATGCTGATGCAGTGGGTATAAGCTTCTTCTTTCTTTCTGCTGTGTAGAATTCCACTGTATAAATGTACTATAGGTTTTTGATCCACTCATTTGTTGATGGGCACTTAGGTTGCTTCCAGCACTTGGCTATTGTAAATTGTGCTGCTATGAACATTGGGGTTCATAGGTTCTTTTAGATTGGTGTTTCAGGGCATGTAGGGTATAATCCCAGCAGTGGAATTGCTGGGTCACAAGGCAAATCCAGTTTTAGTTTTCTGAGGAAATTCTGTACTGTTTTCCACAGTGTCTGCACCAGTCTGCATTCTCACCAACAGGGCACTAGGGTTCCTTTTTCTCTGCATCCACTCCAACACTTGTTTGTTGAATTGTTTATGTTGGCCATTCTGACTGATGTGAGGTGGTATCTCATTCTGGTTTTAATTTGCATCTCTTTGATGGCTAATGATGCTGAGCATCTTTTCATATGCCTCTGGGCCTTCTATATGTCCTCTTTGGAAAAGTGTCTGTTCAAGTCTTTTGTCCATTTTTTTTTTCAATTGAGTTTTTTGTCTTCCTGGAGTGGACTCATGTGATTTCTTTATATATTTTGAAGACAAAATCCTTGTCTGAGGTATCATTGGCAAATATGTTTTCACATATGGTTGGTTCTCTTTTAATTTTAATCCTGTTTTCTTTAGACATGCAGAAGCTTTTTAATTTGATGAGGTCCCATTAGTTTATTATTTTCTTCATGTCCCTGGCTCTAGGGTAAATATTGGTGAAAATATTGCTGCATGGAAAGTCTGAGATTTTCTTGCCTATGTTCTCCTGAAGGACTTTTATGGTGTCATGACTTATATTTAAGTCTTTTATCCATCTTGAATTTATTTTTGTGTATGGTATAAGTTGGTAATGAATTTTCATTTTTTTTTTTTTTGCATGTAGCCGTCCAGATTTCCCAATGCGATTTGTTGAAGAGGCTATATTTATTCCACTTTATGCTTCTTCTCCCTTTGTCAAATATTAATTGACCATAGAGACTTGGGCTTATTTCTGGGCTCTCTGTTCTGTTCCATTGGTCTATGTGTATGTTCTCATGCCAGTACCAGGTTGTTTTGATTATAGTGGCCTGGTATTACAGTTTGATATCAGGTATTATGATACATCCTGCTTTCTTCTTCTTTCTCAAAATTGCTGCAGCAATTTGGGGTCATTTATAGTTCCATATAAATTTCCGGAATGCTTGATTTCTATCTGTGAAATATGTCATGGGCACTTTAATAGAGATTATATTGAATTTATAAATTGCTTTGGGTAGTATGGCCATTTTGATGATGTTAATTTTTCAGGTCTAGGAGCATGGTACATGGTTCCATTTGTTTGTGTCTTCCTTAATTTCTTTCTTCAGTGTTGTATAGTTTCCTGAGTACAGATCTTTTACCTCCATGGTTAGGTTTATTTCTAGGTACTTTACTTTTTGTGTTACCCTAGGAAATGGGATTTTTTTCTTGATTTCTGTTTCTGATGTTTCATTGTTGGTGTACAAAAATGCCTTTGATTTCAGAATAGTGACTTTGTAACTGGCTATTTTCTCAAATTAATTTATTAGGTTGAATAGTTTTTTAGTGCAGTCTATAGGATTTTCTATGTATGTTATCATGTCATCTGCAAACAGTGACAGTTTTGTTTCTTCTTTTCCAATTTGAATGCCTTTTATTTCTTTTTCTTGTCTGATCATTGCGGCTAAAACTTCTAATACTAGTTGAATAGGAATGGTAAAAGTGGGCATCCTTGTCTTGGTCCTACTCTTAGTGGGAAAGCTCTAAGTTTTTGTCCATTGGGTATGATGTTGGCTGTATGTCTCTCATATATGGCCTTTATTATGTTGAGGAATGCTCCCTTTATTCCCACTTTGCTGAGTGTTTTTATCACAAATGGGGGCTGTATCTTATCAAATGCTTTTTTCCGCATATATTGGTATGATCGTGTAACTTTTGTCTTCCATTTTGTTTATGTGGTGTATTATGTTTATTGATTCGCAAATGTTGTACCAGCCTTGCATCCCTGGGGTGAATACCACTTGGTCATAGTGTTTGATATTTTTAATGTATTGCTGGATGTGGTGTGCCAATATTTTGTTGAGGATTTTAGCATCTATGTTCATCAGCAATATCAGCCTGAAGTTTTCTTTCTTTGTTGTGTCTTTATCTGGGTATGGTATTAGGATGGTGCTGGCTTCTTAAAGAGAGTTTGGGAGTCTTCCATCTTCTTGAGTTTTTTTAAATGATCTGTGAAGATGGGGGTTAGCTCTCCCTTAAATGCTTTGTGAAATTCTCCTATGAAGCCATCTGGCCCATGGCTTTTGTGTGTTGGAATTTTTTTAATTACTGTTTCAATTTCATCAGGTGTTATTTGTCTGTTCAGGTTTTCTGCTGCTTCTTTATTGAGTTTTGGCAGATTGTGTTTTTCTAGGAATATGTCTATTTCACATAGGTTCTTGGTATATAGTTCTTCATAGTGATTGCTTACAATCCTTTGTATTTCTGTGGTATCAGTTGTAATCTCTCCTCTTTCATTTCTGATTGTGTTTATATCCTCTCTCTTTTTTTCTTGATGACTCTGCTTAAAGGCTTGTCTATTTTGTTTATCTTTTCACAGAACCAGGTCCCAGAATCTTTGGAATCTTGAAAGGAATTGCATTGTATCTATAGATTGCTTTGGGTAGTATGGTTATTTTGATGATGTTAACTCTTCCTATCCATGAACGTGTTATAAGCCTCCACTTATTGTATCTTTTTCTGTTTCTTTCTTCAGTGTCTTATAATTTTACATGTATAGGTCTTTTACATCCTTGGTTGGGTTTATTCCTAGATATTTTATTCTTTTTGTAGCAATTGTAAAAGGGACTTCTTTCTTAACTCCCCTTTCTGTTAGTCATTACTGGCATATGAAAATACAACTATTCCTGGTTATTAATTTTGTATCCTGCTACTTTGCTTAATTCATTTATTGCTTCTTGTAGTTCTTGGTGGAATCTGTGGAATTGTGTATGTACATTATCACAGCATGTGCAAATAAAAACAGTATTATTTCTTTTTTCCAATTTGGTTGCCTTTTATTTCTTCTTTTTTCTTATTGTTGTATCTAGGACTTTCTGTACTATGTTTAATAAGAGAGGTGAAAGTTCTATCTTCATTTTCATTATTCCCCCTTATTGGTAGTATTATGGTTCAGACTACCAGTGTTACATGCTGGCATCTTCCTCATTTTCCACGGTACAAAAAGGAAGGGACTTATCAGGACTCCAAAAAAACTTTATACTTCTTCTATTTGAATGACTACTAATAAGTATAGAAAAGCTAAAGGTTAGAACTGGGACCAAGAACTAGAAACCATTGTGAAGTATATTTGAGATCAATCTGGAAGATTCTTTCTTTCTCCTTCCTTCCTTCCTTCCTTCCTTCCTTCCTTCCTTCCTTCTTTCTTTCTTTCTTTCTTTCTTTCTTTTCTTTTCTTTTCTTTCTTTTTTATTTGCATCAGGCAATTGAGGGAAATCCACCTCTCTGTTGTTTTCTTAAGGCCCAATGTATGAGATTCTCCATTTCCTGTTCTCCAGTTCCATTTTAGATTGAGATCATTTCATGTATCCAGAGTTTGTTTTGTCCTTCCAGATAGGCTTCTCTCTTTTTTTCTATTTATTTATTTATTTAAATTTTAAAAATTTTATTGTTGTTCAAGTTGTCTGCATTTCCCCCCACCATTCCTGCCCACCCCAGTCATCCCCCCTCCCTCACCTGATTCCATGCCCCCTTTGGTTTTGTTCATGTGTCCTTTATAGTAGTTCCAGAAAATCTTTCCCCTTTTCTCACCATTATCCCTTCCCACCTCCACTCTGGTTACTGTCAGTTTGTTCTTAATTTCAATGTCTCTGGTTATAGTTTGCTTGCTTGTTTGTTTTCTTGACCTCATTCCACTTAAAGTTGAGATCATATAGTATTGGTCTTATACTGCCAGGCTGATTTCACTTGGCATAATGCTCTCCAGTTCCATCTATGCTGTCACAAAGGGTAGGAGCTCCTTCTTTCTTTCTGTTCTGTAGTATTCCATTCTGTAAATGTAACATACTTTTTTATCCATTCACTTACTGATGGGCACTTACATTGCTTCCAGCACTTGGCTATTGTAAATTGTGCTGCTGTGAACATTGGGGTCCATAGGTTCTTTTGGATGGATGTCTCAGAGTTCTTAGGACATAAACTCAACAGTGGAATTGCTGGCTCAAAAGGCAATTCCATTTTCAGTTTTCTGAGGAAATTCCATACTGTTTTGCACAGTGGCTGCACCAGGCTGAAATCCCACTAAAAGTGCACTATGGTTCCCTTTTCTCCACATCCTCTCCAACACTTGTTTCTTAATTTGTTTATGATGGCCATTCTCACCAGTGTAAAATGGTATCTCACTGTGGTTTTAATTTGCATCTCTCTGATGGCTAGTGATACTGAGCATCTTTTCATGTGTCTCTGGGCCCTCTGTATGTTCTTGGAGAAGTGTCTGTTTAAGTACTTTGAGTTCTTTCCATATTGCAGAGATGAAACCCTTGTCTGAATTGTCATTGGCAAATATGTTTTCCATTATGGTTGATTCTCTTTTCATTTTAATGCTGTTTTCTTTGCTGTGCAGAAGCTTTTTATATTGATGTGATCCCACTCATTTATTCTTTCCTTCATGTCCCTTGCTCTGGGGGAAATATTGGTGAAAATAGTGCTGCATGGAAAGTCTGAGATTTTTCTGCCTATCTTCTCCTGAAGGACTTTTATGGTGTCATGACTTATATTTAAATCTTTTATCCACCTTGCATTTATTTTTGTGTATGGGGTAAGTTGGTGATCAAATTTCATTTTTTTGCATGTAGCTGTTCAGATCTCCCAATACTATTTGTAGAAGAGGCTATTTTTACTCCATTTTATGTGGTTGTCCCCTTTGTCAAAATTGACCATAGAGACTTGGGTTTATTTCTGAGCTCTCTGTTCAGTTCCATTGATCTCTGTGTATGTCCTTATGCTGGTACCAAGCTGTTTTGATTACAGTGGCTTGTAATACAGTTTGATATCAGGTATTGTTATCCCTCCTTGTTTTTCTTTCTGAAAATTGCTGCAGCCATTTGCGGTCATTTATGTTTCCACATAAATTTTTAAGTATTTGTTTTATATTTGTGAAATATGTCATTGATACCTTAAAAGGTATTGCATTAAATCTATAAATTGCTTTGGGCAGTATGGCCATTTTGATTATGTTAATTCTTACAATTTATAAACACATATATGCTTCCATTTTTTGTGTCTTAATTAATTTCTTCAGTGCTGTGTAGTTGATTGTAGTGGCTCATGTAGAGTGCATGTAGCCTTTTGAGGAATGCAATGTCTTATGCTACAAGTACATTGATCAGGGGGAGGTACCATCTTTAAATAATCCACCAAATACTGAGTATCTACTTTGTTCCAGACTCACTGTGTTGGCACCTGAGGATGTGACAGTAAAGGAGGACATGGGTTTCTTCTCCCCTTAGAGCTGGAAGTGTAATGTGGGAGAAAGAATGTACACATGACACAAATGTGTCAGTGTGAGATAAGTGTACAATGGAAACAAATAAGTACAATGATGGAGGACAAGATGGGGAACTAATTTAAATGAGCTTGTCAAAGAGCACCTCAAAGAGAATGTAGAAATGGAGCTGATTATAGCTATAAATCCTGATTATGAAATCCCATAGCTGAAACTAACCTTGTGAGTAATGTAGTATAAATAAGCATGATCACAGGTGCAGAGATGTGATGGACCAGAGCGAAATCACACACAGAAGCAGAGCATAGCCAGGACCCAGGCTTGTTGGTGCCTAGTGCAGTCATGTCTTTTCCTTTGGAACTCACTGGTGAGTTCCTCTATGTAATTTGAATTCTGAGCCTTATGGCCCTTTTCCATTCCTTTATAATAGATTTCAAATTTATGGGGGGCATGTACAGCACCTTGTTTGTAAAATCAAATTTTGAGACAGAAAATAAAATTCACTAATCCTATTGTGAATTGAATTTTCTAGATTGAAAATCATATTAATTCCAAATTATGTGGATACCAAACCATCCTGAATTACTACTGCATAGCCTCAGCTATGAAATTAACTAATCTCCTGACTTGAAAGACAAATATGTATGGTGGATGCATGCTAAAGGCTTACAGAAACTGTTTGAAGAGCTGGTGGCCTGTGTTAATAATGAACTTAGCACTCTTTGTGCAACTTTGGCCTTCCCTCTGAAGACCACGTTCCTAGACATAAACTTTTGGTTCCCACCCATAAGGAGTGTTTTATCCTCTACACTAAGGCCATGCATGGAGGTCCAGCCCTGTTGGAAAGGCCTGGACAAGGAGGATCTTACTGAAGCTGCTGAGGCAGGCAGGGTCTGTACCATCCAGAGAAGCTCCTATCTGCCTGCTCCTGGTGACGCACCAAAATGAAGGGCAAGAAGCAAAGGCAGTGGACTGTAGCTCCCTGCAGTGAGCCACATTGAAGATTTCCACCAGACTACCCCACTTTTGCTAATCTCAGGTCCAAATGTGTCTAAGGTTTTCCCTGGAGTCACATAATCCATTACATGGCAAGTTCAGGACAGTGCTCAGATCTGGACTCTGTGGTTTTGGAGAAACTTAGGGCAGGATGGCAAAAATCTAGAAGCAGTTTTGAGGTCAGTGTGAAGTACTACTGACACACTGGACAAATTTTATTTGGAGAAGATATGATCCACAAGGGAGGCATATGGGGCTATCATATGGAACATTCAAGAAATTTGGTGGATGACCTTTGTGTATGCTTTTTCTGGGCCCAGCTCAGGTCCAGAGTATGGCTTTGCTTTGCTCTCAGATCTCTGATGTTTAATTAAAGCAAGTGGTGGGAGACACTGGGGAAAAGTGTGGTAATACTGGAGAGTGATATTGTAGTGAACAAGCAAAAATAAAATAATGTAATGGATGATCAGAGAGCTGGCACTTCCAGACTGTCAGTGCTTCTATGAGAACACATCCCATAAAAACTTAAAGGCATGGAAAGTTAGCAATGAGGAGACACAGCAAGAAAAATGACTAAGACAAAGTCCCAAGGCAGTAGTTTTGTGACACATTTGAGGACTATGGGGGTGGGGCACAGTAAATGAGGTTCAATTTACATCAGGTCATTAAATATAAAGCCTTTGTGTGTAGGATCATGTTTGTGCTTCAGGGGAGGGCATTATAGTCACATTAAGAAATCCAACTTGTTTTCAGAGAGCATAGGAGGGTACCAGAAAGTGTTAAACAGGAAAATATAAGATTTTATTTATGTGTTTATGAATCACTCCAAGTTTTGGGTGGAGAATGACTTATTGAGAACAGAGGAAAGGGCTTGACTTGGGAGACCACAGAGCAATTGTGAACCTAGGAGGCATTGCAGATGAATAAAAGAAGGCTGCTAAGTATATATTTCTATGTATATGAATTAGATAATTTCATATATGAAATAGATTCATATATTTTCTATGTATATGAGTCCACATTATAAAAGCATGGAATTTTATATAATGTGGATTAAACTTATGAAAGAAAATGGGAGCTAGTGACAGATACTGATGGAAGGTGTATTTTAATTTTACACATTTTTATTCCAGAAGCAATACACTAGAAAGAGTATAGGATTTATTGTGCATCAAGCATGGATTCCACTTCTACTCTTTCACTCAAAATCTGTATGATACAGGGTAGTTCACTCAATCCCTGGACCGCCATGGATCTCTGTGAAATGGAGAGAATCAAATGCTGGTCACACACTCCAAAGTTCTCAACACCAGTTAGTTCTATTTTCCTTTCCGTTGCTGCCCAGGGAAGTGTTAAGCCATGGAGCAGACCTCCACATACCTCATTGCAGTGGCTTCAGTGTGGAGGGGCTGTGGGAAGGTTCCTATTTTAGGCGGGAATTTGAACTTTAAATATTTTAAGGTGACACAATTCTGCACATATATTACACCTATGATTAACCATTGATAAAAACAGGAGAAAGAGAGAGTTAAGTGATCATTTTAGGAAGCACTGAAGAGCACTCTGGCATTGGCAGGATAGCAGCTGACACTCTCTCACATGCCACAGAGGGCATTCATAAGTCCCAGAGAGTTCTTTCTGTGTGTTAGTTTTTATTAGATTACAAATGGGATTATAAATAAGTGTCTATCTTTTAAAAGTCAGTTACTATTTTATTTTTTAAAGAAAAAATGATATTTAGAGATAACAATATTAAATTTAGTTAAGGTTTATTGTTTTTGAAAGTGGTTGAGCCAGTGGCTGATGAAAATGGTTGAGCCAGTGGGTGATGAAAATGCTTGAGCTGACATCCATGTCATCTAAGCATGATCAAGGAAAAGTCTTCAGCATAGAAAACTGATGACATATTTTGACCCAGCAATTCCACTGCTGGGATTGTACCCTAAGAATCCTGAAACACCAATCCAAAAGAACCTAGGCACCCCAGTGTTCATAGCAACACAATTTACAATAGCCAAGTGCTGGAAGCAACTTCAGTACCTGTCAGTAAATGAGTGCATCAAAAAATTATGGTACACTTACACAATGGAATATTACACAGAAAAAAAAAAGAATGAGCTCCTCCCCTTCGCTACCACATAGATGGATCTGGAGAGCATTATGCTAAGTGAAATAAGCCAAGTGGTGAAAGACAAATACCATATGATCTCACCTATAAGTGGAATCTAGTCAACAAAACAAACATGCAAGCAAAATGTAACCAGAGACATTGAAATAATAAAAATGACAGTAACCAGAGGGGAGAAGGAGGGGATAATGGAGGGAATAGGGGAAAGGTTATATAAAGGATACACAGACAAAGCCAAAGGAAGTAGGAATGAGGGTGGGAGGTGGGGATGGTTGGGGCGGGAGAGTGGTGGAGGGAGAATGGAGAAAACTGTACTTGTACAACAATAAAAAATTGTTGGCATGATCAAAAACAAGTCCAATTACTTGAAATAATAATGATCAGATTTTGGATTTTTGTTTAAAAAACAACTAAATCCTGCCCTGGCTGGTGTAGCTGAGTGGATTGAGCACAGACCTGTGACCAAATTCACAGGTTCGATTCCCAGTCAGGTCACATGCCTGGGTTGCAGGTCCCTAGTAGGGGGCCCCATGCCAGGTCCCCAGTAGGGGGCCATGTGAAAGGCCATCACATGTTGATGTTTTACTCCTTCTCTTTCTCCTTCCCTTCCCCTCTCTCTAAAATAAATAAATGAAATCTTAAAAAATAATAATTAAATTCTGAAATCCTGTAAAAATACCACTATCTTCATGTTCAAAACCTGCTGGCCCTATTGTTACAGTGACAGGAATCACTGGTAAAGAAGGTTCAAATTCTGTTTAAAAAGAGAGGTTCTGGCATAACAAATTTTTCAAAACTATTTATAAGTTGGACAAATTTTTCTGTTTACCATTAGTGCAAATATTATCAACAGGAATTGGGATGAGTTTGCACCACATTTCAGAATACTTAACTTCAGATTAACAAAAGGCTGAAGAATTCTATATATTTTATTATTTTTTAATTTATTGTTCAAGCCTGCATTTTCTCCCCACCATGACCCCCCACCACAGCCATCCCCACCCCCATCCCCTGATTCCACGCCCCCCTTAGTTTTATTCATGTGTCCTTTATAGTTGCTCCTGAAAACCCTTCCCCCCATTACCCTGTCCCACCTCCCCTCTGGTTACTGTCATTTTGTTCTTAATTTCAATATGTCTGGTTATAGTTTGCTTGCTTGTTTGTTTTGTTGATTAGGTTCTGATTAAATGTAGATAATATGGTACTTGTCTTTCATGGCCTGGGTTATTTCACTTATCATAATGCTCTGTATTTCCATCCATGATGTCACAAAGAGGAGGAGCTCCTTCTTTCTTTTTGCTGTGAAGTATTCCATAGTGCAAATGTACCAGTTTTTTTGATCCACTCATTTGCTGATGGGCACTTAGGTTGCTTCCAGCACTTGGCTCTTGCAAATTATGCTGCTATGAATATTGGGGTGCATAGGTTCTTTTGGATTGGTGTTTCAGGGTTCTTAGGACATAAACACAGCAGTGGAATTGCTGGGTCAAAAGGCAGTTTCATTTTTAGTTTTCTGAGGATATTTCATACTGTTTTGCACAGTGACCGCACCAGTCTGCATTCCCACCAAAAGTGCACTAGGCTTCCCTTTTTTCCACATCCTCTCCAATACTTGTTATTTGTTAATTTGTTTATGATGGCCATTCTCATCAGTGTAAAGTGGTATCTCACTGTGGTTTTAATTTGCATCTCTCTGATGGCTAGTGATGCTGAACATCTTTTCATATGTCTCTGGGCCTTCTATATGTCTTATTTGGAAAAGTGTCTGTTCAAGTCTTTTGCCCATTTTTTCAATTGGGTTTTTTGTCTTCCTGGAGTGGACTCATGTGAGTTCTTTATATATTTTGGAGATGAAACCCTTGTCTGAGCTATCATTGGCAAATATGTTTTCACATACAGTTGGTTCTCTTTTAATTTTAATACTGTTTTCTTTAGACATGCAGAAGATTTTTAATTTGATGAGATCCCATTAGTTTATTATTTCCTTCATGCCCCTTTCTCTAGGGGAAATATTGGTGAAAATATTGCTGCATGGAAAGTCTGAGATTTTCCTGCCTATGTTCTCCTGAAGGACTTTTTTGGTGTCATGACTTATATTTAAGTCTTTTATCCACCTTGAATTTATTTGTGTGTATGGTGTAAGTTGGTAATGAAGTTTCATTTTGTGTGTGTGTGTGTATAGCTGTCCAGATCTCACAACACCATTGTTAAGGAGATTATTTTCATTCCATTTTATGCTTCTCCCACCTTTGTCAAATATTAATTGAATGTAGAGACTTGGGTTTATTTCTAAGCTCTCTGTTCTTTTCCATTTGTCTATGTGCATGTTTTTATGCAAGTATCATGCTGTTTTGATTACAGTGGCCTGGTAATACAATTTAATATCAGAAATTATGACCCCTCCTCCTTCGTTCTTCTTTCTCAGAATTGCTGCAGCTATTTCAAGTCATTTGTGGTTCCATATACATTTTTGAAATGTTTGTTCTCTATCTGTGAAATATGTCATTGGTAATTTAATTGGGATTGTGTTGAATGTACAAATTCCTTTGGGTAGTATGGGCACTTTGATTACTGCTTCAATTTCATCAGCTGTTATTGGTTTGTTTAGACTTTCTGCTTGTTCTTCATACAATTTTGTGATGTTATATTAAATTAAATTAATTTTTTCTAGAAATTTGTTTATTTCACCCAGGTTTTCAAATTTCTTGGCATATAGTTCTGCATAGTAATTTCTTAGAATCCTGTGTATTTCTGTTGTTTCAGTTGTAATCTCTCCTCTTTTAATTTCTGATTGTATTTATTTGGGTTCTTTCTCTTTTTTCTTGATGACTCTGCTTAAATGCTTGTTCATTTTGTTAATCTTTTCAAAGATCCAGCTTCTGGATTTGTAGGGATACACTTTGCAAGGTGAGGAAATGTAGCTCAGAACCTATGTAGAAAATCAGTGGGGAGCAAGTCAGCATGCAGGACCAGGCCCACAGATCAGTTCTCCCATGGGAAGTCAGGCCTGCATTATACCTATGCTGCTTTGTGACTTGCTCTTGCTAAAACTCCCTCACCCCGAGTTCAGGCAGCAAATGCTTACTACATGTCTTTAAAGTAACTTCCTGAAATCTGTGCTAATTCTCCCAAAGACTGAAGTTAACCAGACCTGTTACTCTTATCGTTCCCTAGCATTTGCAACATTTTTCCTTGTTAATCTGTAAGAAGTAACGTGTAACATCCCTTCCATTGCTATCTGCAAAAAGTGATTACCTAAAGCAAACCTAAGTGTAGTGAGTGAAAACCTTCTTTGATGTATGCTATTAGAAAGCCAATAAAAGTCTGTGAAGGCAAGGGTCAGTGCCTCCCCTTGAGAAAGTGGCCATGCCATCTCTATTCCTCCACAGGACTCAGTAGTCAGTGTGAATTTGTCTCATCTCATCCATAATGCCACGTACACAGCAGGCCAGTGTTTATGTCATGGATTTATTGATCCTTAGAATTGTCGTTTTAGTCTGTATGTCACTTAATTCTACTCTGATCTTGGTTATTCCTTTCCTTCTACTTGCTCTGGGCTATCTTTGTTGTTGTCTTTCCAGTTCTTGTAGGTATAGGGTTAGGTTGTTTATTTGAAATGTTTCTATCTTTCCTAGGTGGGCCTCTATCACTATAAACTTCCCTCTCAGGAATGCCTTCACTGTGTCCCATAAGTTTTCTATTGTCATGATTTCATTTTCATTTGTTTCCAGAAAGTTTTTGCTTTGTTCCCTAATCTCATTCTTGACCCATTAATTATTTAATAGCATGCTATTCAGTCTCCATAAGTTTGAGTATTTTTTTTTTCCTTGAGGTTGGTTTCTAGGTTCTGTTCCTTGTGATTGGAGAAAATGCTTGATATGATTTCAAATTTTTGAATTTGTTGAGGCTTGTTTTGTGTTCTGTCATGTGGTCTCCCTTTGAAAATGCTCCATGTACATTTGAAAAGAATGTGTTATTTGCTTCTTTGGAATGAAATTTTCTCTCAGTTTATCTATCTATCTATCTATCTATCTATCATCTATATATAGATATAGAGAATTACATCTATATATAGAATAATACATATATACTTCTCTGTCTATATATTTCTATATATACATGTGATTATATATAATTATAAGTATACTTGTAAATATATATATACATATATACATATATATACACACATATAGATATATAATCAGTTAAGTCCAGTTGATCTAGGACATTATTTAATGCTTCAATATCTTTGTTGATATGTTGTTTGGAAGGTTTATCCATTTTTGACAGTGAGGTGTTAAAATACCCTACTATATTTGTGTTGATGTCAATACCTTTGTTTAGGTCCTCCAACATTTTCCTTATATATTTGGGTGTTCTTACATTGGGTGCATATATGTTTATAATATATGTCTTCTTGATGGATTCTTCCCTTGAGTATTATGAAGCGACCTTCTGGGTCTCTTTCATGGCCCTTGTTTTGAAGTCTATGTTGTCTGATATGAGTATTGCTATCCCAGCCATTTTTTCCCATCCATTTACTTGGAATATTTTTTTCCCAACCCTTCACTTTCAGTCTGTGCATGTCTTTAGTTCTTTGGTGGGTCTCTTGTAGGCAGTTTATGTATGGGTCATGATTTCTTCTTATTCAACTATTCTATGTGTTTTGATTGGACCATTTAATCCATTTACCTTTAAGGTTATTATCGATAGGTACTTATTCATTGCCATTGTACTTCCTTCATACCTGTGTTCCTCTCTCTCTCAATCTTTTTGTTTTTTCCTTTTCTGAAAACAGACCCTTTAACCATTTCTTGGAGTGCTTATTTGGAGGAGATGTATTATTTGAGGCTTCTTTTGCATGTGGAACACATTTCACCTTCTATTTTAATTGAGAGCGTTCCTGGGTAGAGTGGTCTTTGTTGAAGGCCTTTGTTTTTTATTATTTGGAATATTCCTTGCCATTTCCTTCTGGCTTGGAGCATTTCCACTGAGAAATCAGCTGCTATTCTTATTAGGGCTCCCTTATATATTACTTCTTGTTTTTCCCTTGCTGTCTTTAAGATTCTCTCTTTGTCTTGGAATTTTGCCATTTTAATTATGATGTGTCTTGAAGTGGGCCTCTTTGAGTTCCTCTTGATAGGGACTCTCTGTGTTTTCTGGATTTGTGTAAGTTTTTCTCTCATCAAATTAGGGAAGTTTCCATCATTACTTTTTCAAACAGGTTTTCTTTCCCTTACTCTTCTTGTCCTTCTGGTATCACTATTGTATGGATATTATTACATTTCATGTTGTCCTACAGTTCCCTTAACACCTCCCCATTCTTTGTGTGTCTTTTTCCCTTTTCTTGCTCTTTCTGGGTGTTCTTTTTC
The DNA here is from genome assembly GCA_004027475.1 of Anoura caudifer. NCBI lineage: Eukaryota > Metazoa > Chordata > Mammalia > Chiroptera > Phyllostomidae > Anoura > Anoura caudifer. The sequence goes on from PVKU01007098.1 coordinate 59,746, forward strand.
TACTTTGTCCTCCAGCTGACTGATCTTCTGCTTCATTGGTCCTGCTTTGGATTCCTTCTACTGTGCTCTTTAGTTCAGAAATTGCATTCTTCATTTTCTCTTGGCCCTTGTTGATAGTTTCTATTTCCTTTTTCATGTTGATGTAGTTTGTGGTTTTTCTTTTGGTCATTCTCAGTGTGCTCATTGAGCTTCCTGAAAAACATTGCTTTGAACTCAATATCTGATAGTTGACTTCCTCTGTTGCATTTAGTGTTTTTCTGAGGCTTCCTCCTTTCCTTTCTTTTGGGGTTTCTTTCTTTCTGTTCCCATTGTTTGTGAGCATTTGTTGTTATCCTCTGCTTTTTAAATTAATGTATTCTGATGCCCTAGGTTTCTGGTGTGAGTTTTTATGGTAGGAGACCTGTGAAATTCAGTGGCACAATCTCCCTGGTCTCCTGAACTTGCTGTTCTTAGGCTGTCATTTATGTTGGCTCTCTGGATATATTTGGTTTTTATTGTTGCTGGGTCTTTCTTTGGTGGGTCTTTCCCTCCTGCTGGTTAACTGAGGCACTCTTCCCACCACATCTTTTTTCTGTTGTGCATATGGAGACAATAATGTCAAAGATGGTTCTTCTCTCTGTTTGAGGTTATGAGGCTTCTCTCTTGCTATTGTTCAGTTGTTGTGGATAAGTTCTCCACCACTTAGTTGTGGTTCTAGATTGGTCCTGGGGGGAGGTTAGTGTGGCTTCCACTCACTCCTTCACCTTCTTTTGTTATTATCTGGTGGTTCCTTTGTTGGTGGATTCTCTCTTTAGCAGGTTATATTGGTTTCACAACTCCCACCTACTGTTTTATGTGATCCGTTGGAGGGGAAAGGCAAAATGGGTTAAGACAGTGGGGGTATATTATATTCTTTGGGATTTAATGTACCAACCCACAGTGAAGAGATAAGAGATCCTTTAGATAAGTATAGTGTTACCTGTGATATTTCATCCAACCAGTAACATTTTAGAAAGGGTGGAAAATACTTAAATCTCATTAGAGGGGGTAAGAATTGTGAGTTGAATCCAGGAAACACAGTGCCTGTGTGTGGCCAGATAATGAGATATAGTGTGAGTAAAGGATAGAATATAGGTGTAGTGTGTGAGAGAATAGAGTTATCCAAAACAGTAATAAAGTTCTGGAAGATAGTGAAATAGGCCAAGATCCGGAGTGTGGGGGTGCTGTGTAGTATTTACAATTGTATAGAGCAACAATTATTTACAATAATACTGGAAGAACAATCATATCACAGAAACTATATGAACTGAATAAGAAGAATAGGAAGTACATGACCTAAAGTAGTGTGATATAGGACACAAGTGAAGTGAAAGATGAAAAATTAAAATACACTATGAAAGAGAGAACAAGTAAAACCAGTCAAAAAATGCAATCAAGCAAATGAAATGCAGAAACTAAACATAAAGAAGAGAAATAAATAAATATCAATAAAAGAAGTAAAATGTATTGAATAATAATAATAATATAAGTAAGCAATAACATGCAAATTCTCTGGAATTGCAAAGTGAAATTTTGCCAGTTTCTCTGTTGTTGGGATTGACCTTGTGATCCTTCTTTGGGTCTGACTCTGGTCCTTTCACAGCTCTAGGTCTTATTGTCTTACTTGGGAAAAAAGAAAAAAAAAAGAAAAAAAAAACCCTGCCTCCTGCTGACTTTAATCAAGACAAGCATGTTCTGCTTGTCTTCCTGGCTGCATCAGTCTAGGGATGTTGGGCTTCACTTTTCTTCCTTCCTACAGCTTTTCGAGGATGGGGGCCAGGTCTGGGCCACACTCTTCACAGTTGCCCAGTGTCCAGCCCAGTTTCTCTGTTCACGTCCGGTCCCCACTCCCCATTTATGCCAGGCCAGTCCCTTCAATCCACTAGTTTTGCTGTCCTTGAGGTGCACTAATTTGGAGCAATTCATACACCACCTTCTTGCTTTTTCCTCTCCTAGGTGCTAGACACTCTCGAAGTCTCTTCAGGGTGGTTCAGCTCCCCCACTGTGTTAGGTCTTTCTGGGGACTGCTAACTCCCTCAGCCCTTCTGCTCTCCTCTGCCAGGCTCATCTCCTTCCTCTTAGCAAGCCAGCCCCACCTCATGGGGGCAGGGGCACTGCCACAGCTGGGGTAACAGTGGCCTGTGTGTGGTTGAGGCTGTTGGGGCCTGGGGGTGGGGTGGCAGCATGGCTGTTGTTATGGTTGCTGGGCATGGCCCCAGTGGTGGGAGTGTGGCCACTGCAGGGGCAAGGACAGGTGCAAAGCTGAAGTGGCAGTAGGGGCTTGGCCTCCTCTGCTGCAGCAGTGAGGGCTGGGGCATGGCTAAGGTTGTTCTTGTGGCTGCTCCGGGGGCATGGCAGGGGTGGCAGAGGTGGCAGATTCAGGGGACTACTCTAGACAGCTACCCAGAGACTTTTTTTGAACAAGATCTTCCTGTTCAAGCCTGCCACTCTTAAGAAGTGCCCAGCTTCTCACACAACCTGACTTTCTAATGAGATTGGAGATTATCTGGGTCAGGGTCCACCGCAGCCCAACTCTTCTCCCTTCTTCAGGCATCACCTGGCTCCCCATTTTCTCTCATAATGACTCAGCTAGTATCCATAGTCTCAGTGGGCAAACACTACCCCAGTCTGTCTCCCGCTTTATTCCCTCCAGTGACTTCAAGAATCTACATCTATCCTGATGATGCTCTATCCTCCCTGTTTGGAGGGAGCTGTTGACATGGTTTGGCTCTCTTCCAAGGATCCTGCAGCTGGCACCAGCAGGTTCTGGGTTGGGGGCTGCTGTTCCCCTAGTCCCTGTGCTGGTCCCAGGGACTCTACTCTCCCAAAGCAATGTCCTTACCATCTGTTTTTTAATGTCCTCTACAATTTTAGCCTCCTATCTTCATATATGCTGGCATACCAATGGCTGTTCACTCTTTTCCTCTTAAGATTGGCTAGGTGCTCCACCTGTGCACAGGGGGAAGTGGCCTCTGTTCCCACCTATCTCACCACCATTGTCCTTTGGATTCCTTAAAATAGATTTATAGGTGCTTTATTTATTCTTCTCATGGGTGCTACTCCAGTACTGAAGATCATAGTTTCTAAAATGAGGTTTTCCCAAATTCTTGACTTTGCTCATATGTATGCAGAGCATGTATTTGACTAATGGAATCCCAATTTTCTACATCAAAAGCTTTCCTTTTATATTTTGTTGCATTTTAATGAAATAGATACCTTTAGATATAAGAATTCCTGGGGTTACAGTGCTCTTGGGTTTGAGTTCTTGGGAATTCTGAGTTTTAACCCTGATTATTTAAAATGAATAATGGGTCATCTCATCTAAGACTTAGTTTCTCTATGACTCAGTTTCTCCCTCTGTGAATTTTAGACAATGCTACATGCTCCTTTTAAAATTCTTAAGGTGGGGGAGGTATTCAGAGTAGTAAAATAATTTGATATCCATATGGAACAGGTGCTGTCTAGTGGTGTTTCTACCCATGGGAAAGAAAATTAGCTATTTTTCTTAGCTATAATCACCATTGGGAAATTAAGCTAAAATAAAAGAGTTAGTGCAATTGTGCTGTTCCAGGGCACTCTAATTAGATTGCTTCTGTCTATGTTAGGGGTCAGTTTTATCACTCTGATTCCCACAAAGTGGTCAAAGGTCACATCTAACATTCCTTTTGTCTCAGGGATAATTGCACAACTAGTTGTTAGGAATGCTACTCCCTTGAGATGTGGCCTCTCAAGGGAGTCCAAATTATACATATTTAAGGTTAATGATCATTGATAGGGGTATGTTTGTGTCTGTCTTTCATGAAAATCAGTATTCTTCTTGTCTTTTTTGTGATTATAATTAAACTATACCTTGATGAACTAAGTGTGAGTGTTTTCTTTCTTAGATCCAATATCTTTTCAACTTGTAAAGAAATTTGAGAATGTGTCAGAAATCTCTGCAAATTGTGTGGCACAGGTTCCAATTTTCTTTCCCAACCAGTGTAAATGAATGAGGGGCCACATGCTAAACCTGACAAGCTCAGAGGAGGCTTATATGGTATGCTTACAAACTCAGAGACATAATGTAACTACATAGAATGGTCTGAAATTAAAATTTTCTAACTAAAAGTGAGTCATAGAAGGCAGTCATATCCTAGGCCAGTATCTTGACAAAGGTCAATCTTTACCTTAACTGAGCCTATCTCTTGTCTTTTTGCATCTACAGTAACATAGCCTTGGAATGTTAAAGTAATCCAATTTTCCCAGAACCTTAAGAGCACAACCTCTTACCAGAGCACAAGGCCACAGAACCTCTCATTTTATCTTGTTCTTCAGCATACCATGCCTATGTCCTGTGAATGTTAATTGTTAACTCTCCTATACCCACCAATGTAAAAGAAGTATGTGTCTCTGTTTTACTTTTTATCCAATTCAAGAGATATCTGTGCTTTGGTTTTTCCTGCATCTCTAATAAAGTACCAATGAATTTCATTAACTCCCTTATGTCTTCATTTTTTTATTCTGATGTATAAAACAAGTAGTAAAACTTCCATTTTACAGAGAATTTTCTCAATCCATTGAAATTTTACTTTCAGGCAATTGCCATCAGTTTGGCTCAAATCAACTCATAAAAATTCTCTACAGGTTTGGATATTTCTTATGTCAACATTAGCAACTCTCCAATAAATTGAAATAGGAGCTTGAGAATGGACCTTTCTTTTCCTCTTCATGCCCTTTACTTTTATGAAATCATATTTTATAGTTATAGTGTATTACAGTTGAAGACATCTTTACAGAGCTAAGGAGACTGAAACATGCATCTTCTCTCTTTGAATTTACCTGACATTCTTTAGTATTAGTGGTGGATCTCTATATCACAATTTATTCCTAGAAGTGAGTTGTTGGGAACTAACGAGTCCATGTATCAATAAAAAAGTAAATGGCATTGAATATTTGGGTTGTTAAATGCTATGGAAAGACAATTTCTAAGACTTTGCTAAGATGTGTTCCTCCAGTTTTAGTATTCAGTAGCAAGAATGGGATAGGCTAGTGGTCTCTGTTATTCACTATGATTGACACATTTGCTTCAGGTAGCATTCTGCCATCACCCAGAACCTCCTGGACACTGGTGTACTGTGGCTCTGGGTACAGAGGGATTGGAGTTGGGTAAATGAAGGTCTTCTCCTTTGTGTCTTCTTGTTTTCTAGCCTATTTCCCTGCCTTCCCTCTCCTGTTCCTTCTCAATCATTCAGTGAGTGACAGTCATGTACTGGCCTTGATTTGATGCTGAAGATCTTGAGATAAACTGAACCCCTTCCAGGACAACCACTCATTATGAAACTCTTAAAAAAGTGTTAGGAGGAATCATCAACTTAGGTACCTGAAGAAATTTTAGCAAATTGAAACACTGAAATTAAGAACAAACTGAAAGTGACCAGAGGTTAGGTGTGAGGGGATAATGGTAGGGAAAGGGAGAGGTTTATTGAGGAACATGTACTAAGGACACATGGACAAAGCCAAAGAGAGTAGGATTGAGGATGGAAGGTGAGGATGGCCTGGGTGGGGGTGGGAGTGGTGTGGAGAAAAATGGAGATGACTGTACTTGAACAACAATGAAAAAGAAATTCAGTTATAGTGAGTTGATCCTTCTGTGTTCTGAAAGGGCCCTCATTTCAGGTCTGGGGGCTGTGTAGTACAAAGACTTGTTAACACCCATTTCTACATATTCTAACTGAGTTGAACCACATACACAAAACATTTAGTAGCATTCTAATACCTTGTTTTGTAGTTTTAGTTTGTGTTTGTGACAGGATTCTCTACAGATTTCTTGCATACAAACATCATCCATTGTCCCAAGCTGGAGGAGGAATGGAGAAAACAAGAGACAATTGTTGGTTTGAGGTTGTTTGCCAGCAATAGGCCAGACTCAGGTCAGTCACTGACTCTCTGCTGCCTAGCAGCAGTTGCCAAGTTTTTGAGGCTGCTGATTATGGAGCCGCAGATCATAGGCTAATAATGTTCTCTGGATTTCTATCAAGGCCAGGAGTGCTGGCCACAGAAAATGTAGGATATTTTAAGAGATAAAGAGCAGTTAACAACAAAATCCATTCAGGATGTGTTTAACAAAACAACCTGGGGTTCAGCACCACCCTGGGGTGAGAACAAAAATGGAATATGACCAGAATCCAGAATTAGCTCTCTGATCTCACATGTTGTTTTGGAGACATGAGGAATGGTCTAAAAATATACTGGTGTTTTTATTGTTTACCCTCTCATGCTTTGCTTTTGAAAAGCACCTTTATACATGCTGAGAGTTTCCTATAATTCACATGTATAGAGTCCTTTATTGTGAAGACCTCAAAGTACCTACTTTTGCTTCTTGGGACTAAGGGGCAGGTCTTCCCTGCTGCAAAGTGACTTAAGATGAGTTATAAAGAAAGTGGTGGAAGAATGAGATGAGAATCCTCCTTGATAAATAAGGGATTGGTTTTTCAGTTGCTGTGACCTTTTCTAAGAAAAGAGAGTACTCTCTTTCCTTTTGCCTTGGCTATGGTCCTTACCCGAGTCTTCCCAACCTTCCCTCTTATTTATACCACACCTTTCCTATAAGGCCTCCAGGGAGTCAGTCAGTCCTAAGCCACCTTTTGCTCCCAATGGCTGTTGTCTTCTCTGATTTCTGAGGGTACTTATTGTCAGTTGTGACCTCTCATACCTTAAGTCATATGTCACAAGCATCTGTCTCTCCCACTTTGTCTTAGGCCCATTAGGGGAAGGGACCTGAATTCCACTTTCCAAAAAACAACAATCTGTGATGTCAGTCAACCCTTCACAACAGCAAGAAGCCTGAGTTAAAGTAGTTCTAATCCCTTACACTAAAGGGTGATTCAGACTCAAATCACAGAAGAGGTAAACCTATTACAGTAGGGCTTTATCCCTAACAGAATGAAGATTTGGCTTATAAGATCTGTTGTCTATTCCCTGTTTTATTTTATGATCCCTGGCCAATCTTTTCATTTCACTGTGCTTCACTTAGTTCCTCTGCATCACAAAAAGATAGTGCAAAGAATTATGAATAGTAAATAAGGAACCATAAGGAAGATACTCCACAAACTGGAACAGTTTCTTAAGTGTGGAATAATTATAATGTGTCGATCTTCTTTATAAAGTAATAAAATGAATACTTTTTTAAGGACATTGATCACAGCCATGGAACATGAGAGTGAGGAAAATACTGCCCTCCTAGGGGGCAGTTCACATTTCATTCTACACACACTATAGTTTTTTCTTTATAAGATAACACCTGGCTTGGTGGACAAATAAGTTGTGAGCTGGATGGATCACCTGAAGAGCAAGATCTGATCCCAGGCCCATTGTCACAGCCAGCTCAGAACATAAGCTCTTTGGCCCCTTAGCATCTCCAGAGTCTTGACCATCCCTCAGCAGGTGGTGGGTGCATCCCTTCAGGCAGGCTGCAGCCCAGTCACTCAAAAGTCTTGTGATCTGATTTTTTGATTTCTGTTTTGATATTGGCATGCCCAGCAGCTGGCTTACTAACACAGACTTTGAAGTGGTCACAAGGAAATAATAATAATAAATGTCTTATTGAAGAAGAAAATGACAGAAAATTAGGGAATTTGGAAAAGGTTGTAGACAGAAGTGTGACCAAGTGGAGAGGGAAAGCCAGTCTAGATAAAAACACAGGGAATCCAATATCTGATGTGCAATTATGTGTTGAGGGGATCGAGTGAAGAGACCAGGTTCGAGGCTCTTAAAAACCACATGCCTCATAGAAACCATTGCCAAGAGTTGTAGAAGCAACATGAAATAATGGAAGCAGCTAGTTTGCAGTTGCAGGTTGTTCTCACCTGATCTCTGCTCCTGCTCTCCCATTTGATTGCTTAATAAATCTTGAGCATTTATTAACATCCCTCAGCCCTGGTTTTCTCCTACATGAGATGGTAATAAAATACATATCTTTCCAGCAGTAAACAAATTTAATGAGAAAAATACTGAAAGAATAACATCATATACCATTGCACACAGGAATATTTTAAAGGAAAATTGATATGATCACAATGAAGAAAATTACAAATTTTTATGGACATATAAAATATACACATAAACTAATAGATACATTTCATCAAATACCATGTTTCTGGAAAAATGACTCTCGTGAAAATATTAAACATTCCTAAATGAATGCACAAATTTATTTTAAGTCATTTTAACATCCACATGTTTAATTTACAAACAGAAACATTCTGAGGTTACTAATGTGAAATTTTAAAATAAATCTTTGAGCCCTGGATGGTGTAGCTCAGTGGATTGAGAATGGGCTTGTGAACCAAAAGGTTGCCAGTTCGATTATCAGTCAGGGCACATGTCTGGGTTGCGGTCTAGGTCCTGTTGGGAGGGGGTGCACAAGGGGCAACCACACATAGATGTTTCTCTTCCTCTTTGTCTAAAATTCTCCCTCTCTCTAAAATTAAAAAAGCAAAATAAAAAAATATTTGAATAAAAAATAAAAGTAATTAAACATAATTATTAAACTATGTTATAAAGATACAATGCTCAAAACAATCTGCTTTTATTGTTGTTGTTGTTGTTCATCAATAGACAGATGTTGGGAGCCATCCCACCTGGTTTCAGGGACTGTAGCCTTTTGTTCCACAGCCAGAGCTGAGTAAAAAGGCCTTGGAGACATGAGACACTAAGGAGACAGGACATTACCTCCTGACAGGAGCACAGCCCCTGCCTCCCCCACTTCCCTGTGCTTGGCCTGGGCAGATGACAGGTCAGCCTATGACAGGTAAGATCCATCAAAGGAGGAGGGACAACCAAAGACAGTCATTGTCACAATGGGCCATCAGGAAAGGACTTAGGGGTCTTCAGAGAAGGAGCAGAAAGACCCTCATGCCATGGCTTTGTCATAGCCTGAGTCCTCAGTCTTTCTGCAAAAGTCCCCTAGTCTCTTGGATGCTTTTCTCTCCTTTCCTGAATCAGCCTGGGAGCTATGCCAAAGACCTTGTACTGGATTAAATGATTTCCAGGGATGAATCTGGCCAGAGAAAGAATATACATTGCTCCTTTTGATGTTTGCTCTGCCCTGTTGCTACAAAACAGACACATGAGTTAAAGCCAACCCTCACCAGAGACAATCCCTGTGTTTCTTTAACGATTATGTAAATGATGTCAGTAGCATTTTGCACACTGGTTGAGGAGCTTTATGTGCATACTATGTATCTCTGAGCTAAACACAATAAAAATGCAGAGAAGAAGGTATTGAGGACCTTTCTCCTTTGAGGGACTGGTCACCTTTCCTCCCCAAGCAAATCACATGTTGGGCATTTTTATTTCTCATCTGTGATGACCGGGGGCATTCTGCTGGCAGAGCCTCCCCATCAGACAAATCAATGAAACAGAAAAATAATTCAAAGATCTTGATACACACACACACACACACACATAAATGAATGGCTATATGGTACATAACACAACACAAATAAGTATAAAATAAATACATTATTTTAAAATTCACATAGGAATAACCTGTTAAAATTGAAGAGAAAGAGCAACCTAGAATTGAAATAAGCATATCAAAGTAAAGTTCAATTTAATATAAAAGTTGTAATTCACTCAAATACACTTTGTTTTTAATTACCCTTAAATGTCTCTTGCTTATGTTTTAATAATCAACTTTATTGAGTTATAGTTTATATATAATAACATACATTTATTTTAAAGTGTATAGCTTAATAAGTTTTGACAATTATATACATCCAGATAACCCATCATAGAAAGAAAGAAATAGAATATTTGCATTCTTCAAAAAAGCCCCCACATCCTTCTTTGGGGTGAACCCCACCAAATCTTTGACATAGGCAAATACTGATATGCTTTCTGCTATTATAGATTAATTCAAATTTTCTGGAATTTTATATAAATGGAATTATACAATAAACACATTTAAAATACAGAAAAAGGTAGATAAAAGAAAAAGCTTCATCAAATATTGGGAGGAAGGGTCTTTCCTTCGTCCTGTAGGCTCAGAAATTATTGTTTTTTAATCATCCCAGGGTTTATCTAACCTTTGAGCATTGATTTGAATTGTACAAATTCATAACACCAGTGTTTATAAGATCAAGTGACAATTTTTTAATTATAAGTGATGGATATGTCAATATTGTCCTCCCACAGGGCATTAAATGGTGAGTGTGGAATAGGAGCAAGGAAGCAGGAACTTCCAGGTTTTAATTTACAACCTTCTGTACCATCTGGAAGTTAAGAATTTGTTCCACACATTCAGATGACATTATATTCCTGGATGTCACTAGGCCTGCTTGAGCCCTTCTCCCAGCATTGGCAGAAAGGACACTGCAATGTCTAGTCACTCTTGGGATCTTTTGATCATGCAAGAATCCTAGGAAGCTGTTTGGTAAGCCCTCCATTTGTTCCAGGCCTTTAGCTCACAAGTGCCATGACCACAACTCTAAGGTCAAGGTGGCAAGAGGTGTTTTGGGGAGTCCCCACTACTCCTAGATCATGGAAGATTTGGAGTCCCTCCCATCAGGTACTGTGGGAGGCACAGTTCCAGGTGTTTGCAGCTAACTTTCCAGCCAAGATTTCTGAGACCATTATCCCCAGGGAGCATCTACTTTACTGGAAGTTCCAGTATACTTTGTCCTTGTCTCAGACTTATCTTTCTTCTTCCCAACTCTTCAGACTGAAAAGGATCCATCCCAAGCTTTTTTTTTTCCTGAAAATTAGAGCTCACCTGTTTAGTACCAATAGAAGACAGAGAGGTCTGGTCATTGTTAAATGATCTATAGGTGGGTGTCCATGTAATTTATTTTATAAAAAAAGACAATTTTGAGAGTACAATGGAAGTGAGAGGGAGGTATTACTAATACAGGAGTGAAAAAACAGGAGTAAACAAGACTATCCAGCTCCACCCCCCAACACTCTTACCTGTCTGTTAACATTTTCTGGGCATCTCTGGCTAATCCACCTCTACCTCTGATTGTTATACTCTTTAGCTACATTGATGATTTTAATTCCATTGCATTGTTCACTGCCTCTGTAACATTTCACGTGTCTTTACTCACTGATTATGTGTCTGATATTATAACAGAACTCTAAAAGGAAATCTTATTTCTAAGTTCCTGAAGGCATCTCAGATGGTTGTTCACTTGTTTGCCCTTCCCTTCCCTTTCCCTCCCCCGTCCATCAGAGGGATTTATCATAATAAAACAATCTGAAATTGCAGTATTATATAAAATGATGCATAAATAAAATCTCAAGAGTAATGTAAATATTCCATAATAAGGGAATGGCCAAACAAACTGATGGTATCAAGATGATTGGTTGATATTTAGAATAATGGTTATTTTGAAAAATTTGGGCTCATGGGAAATTTATACACTATAATTATTAGTGAAAAATTAATAAGAAGGTTATAAAGTTGTACCATTTTAACTATAATTATATGAAAATAATAACAAATTGTCAAAATGTCAGGATGGGAAAAATGCCAAAATGGTAATAATAACTTTTTCTTAAAATTATGGGATGAGGTGCTTTTTTTCCTCCTCTCTTTCATTATACTCCATTTTTTTGGAATGTGGTTTATAATGGAAATAATGCTCTCTCCCTCCTCTTCTGTGGAATTAAATGATGTAATAATTATGAAATGTTTTTCCATTGTTTTTTTTTTCCCCTCTCCATAACCCCATTGTATCTTTATGGCCTTGTCCTGAAAGTGAGAGAATGGACCTGGGTAGACTTCCTTCTTTGTAGTGGGTGTTTCCAGGGCAAGACTTTCTCCAGTTTTCTCTCTTGTCCTCCAACTATGTTGACCTTGAACCACAAATGAAATGCTCTCAGTAAACCCACAGGACTTACTTTGAGAACCTCTTGCACCTGCAAAGCAAAGGCTTCCATATTACTTCCATAGAAACTTCAACCCCATCAAAAACAGCTTTTCTCTGTGAGGTTTTATTGGGAAAGTAAATGTCCTGAGAATTGTTCACAGTTGATTGTGTTACCAAAGGTCACCTCTCTTCTCTGACACTCACTCAGGTTTTTGGCCACTTTGGTGGTCCAGGCTCTCAGGGTGCTGAACTGTGATTCCCTCTTCAGATTTTAAAGTTATTCTGAATGTAGCCTCATCTTCATGTATGTTTTCCATTTCTTCAATTTTATTTTATTTTTTCCAAACCACTGATGAGAAGGAAAGGGATTCTTTCCCCAACTAATGAAGGCATCCCTGAGTTGGAACCCTCCCAAGAGAGCCATAGAGGACTAGGTTCATCCTGACAGCACAGAACACAGGGCAGGAGTCACACAGAGGACACCATTTCATTGTCAGTGGATCTCAATTTCTTTTATCAGATTTCCTTCTATGAGTCAACCCAGAAAACATCCCATCAATGTATTACTTCTGTCTTAGGCAGAATCCTGACTTAACTAATGTAAAAGAGCCTTTGCAATACATTACCGATATATATTTCAACATGGCTTGTAATAGCAGACTATGGAAAGCATTTTAGTGTACATCAATAGGGTCCTGCTTCAATAAATTATGGCTTATTCTAAACCTAACAAAGAAAGTAAAACACCTGTACTCAGAAAACTATACAAAACTGAAGAAAGAAATTAAGGAAGACACAAACAAATGGAAAACATATAACATTTTCATTGATTGGAAGAATTAACATCATCAAAATGTCCATACAACCAAAAGCAATTTATAGATTCAATGAAATACCTACTAAAGTACTAATGACATATTTCATAGACATAGAACAAACACTTCAAAAATTTATATGGAACCATAAATGACACCGAATAGACTCAGGGATTTTGAGAAAGAGAAACAAAGTAGGAGGGACCATGATTCCTGATATCAAACTGTAGCACAAGTCCACTGTAATCAAAACAGCCCAGTACTGGCATAAGAACAGATACATAGATAAATGGAACAGAATAAAGGCCCAGAAATAAATGCAAGTATGATCAATTAATATTTAACAAGGGGGGCAGCAGCATAAAATGGAGTAAAATAGTCTCTTCAACAAATGATGTTGAGAGATCTGGACAGCTACATGCAAAAAAATGAAACTCTACCACCAACTTACACCATACACAAAAATAAACCCAAGGTAGATAAAAGACTTAAATATAAGTCATGACACCATAAAAGTCCTTCAGGAGAACATGGGCAGGAAAATCTCAGATATTCCATGCAGCAATATTTTCACTGTTACATAGCCTAGAGCAAGGGATATAAAGTAAAGAATAAATAAATAGGATTTTATCGAAATAAAAAGCTTGTTCACAGCAAAGTAACCACCAGCAAAATGAAAAGGAAACCAACCACGTGGGAAAACATTTTTGCCAATGACACCTTGTACAAGGGTTTGATCTCCAAAATATATTAAAAACTCACATGACTCCACTCTAGGAAGACAAACAATCCAATTAAAAAATAGGCAAATATCAGAGAGATGCCAATTAATACCACAATGAGATACCACTTCACACAGGTCAGAATGGCCATCACAAACAAATAAACAAACAACAAGTGATGATGAAGTTGTGGAGAAAAGGGAACCCTAGTACACTGTTGGTAGGAATGTGGACTGGAGCAGTCACTGTGGAAAACAGTATGGAATTTACTCAGAAAAATAAAGATTGAACTGCCTTTTGATCAGGCAATTCCAGTGCTGGGATTATACCCTAAAAATCATGAAACAGCATTTCAAAAGTACGTATGAACTCCAATGTTCATAGCAGTGCTATTTACAACATCAAAGTGCTGGAAACAGCCTAAGTACCCATCATTAAATGAATGGATCAAAAACCCATGGTGCATTTACACAATGGAATACTATGAAAGGAAGAAGAAACTCCTACCCTTTGCCACAGCATAGATGGAACTGGGGAATATTATGCTAAGTGAAATAAGCCAGGTGGTGAAAAACAAATACCTTATGATCTCACCTATAATTGGAACATAATCAACAAAAGAAAGAAGTGAGCAAAATAGAATGAAAGACATGGGAATAATGAAAAACTGACAGTAATCTGAGGGGAATGAGGAGGGGGATAATGGGGAAAAGAAGTGGAAGAGTGAAGTCACAGAACATGTATAAAGGACCCAATGATTAAGGCAATGGCAGGGGGATTGAATGTGGGAGGTGGGTGTTACGCAGAGGTGAGTAATGGGGGGAAAAGGAGACAACTGTAATTGAACAACAATAAAAAAAAACTTAAAAAGGTATATTTGGTGAGAATGCTAAGAGACATCTATTTGGGTGAATTGACTTTTGGAATTACAACCCTCTTATTTTCATCTATTCAAGTTTAAAAAAGGAAATGATATCCATGCCTGTATCTTTTGCAAACCCACTAATCCTATTTCCTTAAATTGCTTCAGGCTGCTGCAAACATATTTTAGGTTTTTTCCTTTGATTTTCAGCTCTTCACTGACTTGGGAGCCACTTCATAAAATTCTGGTTAAAATTTTACCCCACCCTTCCCTTCTCTTCCCTACTTTCAAAAGTTGCAAGAAATCTAAAATATAAATACTGAAAAATTGTTTTTTGATAAAAACTTAAGACATAATATTTATGTAAACTTTAGTTCTTGCAAGAGTGTCTTGAGTACCCTGGATGTTAAATGATCCTTAAGGAGAAAGCAGTTACAAGCAGCAAAGTAATATTGCTCTCAAATTGTTTCCATGGGGACAGAGGAATTAAGTAGATATTGTAAATTATGAATTGTTCCTGCACATTTATGTCCAAGAAACATTATATTTCTTTATTTTCCTATATTAGATTACACCCAGTTCTAAGAATCTACTCCTGTTGCTAACAGGGTTGCTAAGAAACATAATGCTGGACATTCCTGGGGCTGCCCCACTTCAGTTAGATAACAGGATTCTGGGGTTCACAAGTTCAGGGAAATAGGCAAGAGTTGTTTCTTGGCCTCTGGTTGGCACCATTGTCACTGCTGTACTCTCTTTCCTACATGATTTCCCTGTCATCTGTAGGGCACTGGGGCTTGTGGACAGAGGGGGTGTATACTACTTGTTGGACTCAGAAGCAGCAGTATGTGTTCTCCAGCCAACTCCTTCACTCCCCAAATCTTGCTGCCCAGGCATCTTCTCAGGCTTGAAAAGCCCATCTGCTCTCTTTTATACAAAAGTGTCACTTTTCTTGATGGTCTAACCTTCCAAAACTAAAGCTTGACTCTTCGAGGCTGCCTTTCCAT
This sequence comes from Anoura caudifer, assembly GCA_004027475.1. Taxonomy (NCBI): domain Eukaryota; kingdom Metazoa; phylum Chordata; class Mammalia; order Chiroptera; family Phyllostomidae; genus Anoura; species Anoura caudifer. Next base: position 75,016 of record PVKU01007098.1, read on the forward strand.
CTCCTGAAATTTGGCTCTTGGAGTTTAGGTCTCAGGAAAACAGTGCCTGCTTCTCAGGCAGTAGGCACACACTTTTTCTGGTGAGTCTAAAGCAACAGCATTCTAGCACAAATGGCAATGTTGGTATCCTCATGTCCTACCTTACACTTCCTCTCAAAACAACCTCTGTGCTATGCTAAGACCATGGCCTTTGTGCTCTTTTTCTGTTCTGTTAGGAGACTGAAGCTGGGCTCTCTCTGGCATGAGGACCTTAGTTTCTCTATAGCTCTAGTCTCTAAGTTCCAGCAGTCCAAACCACCAGGTCACCTGGCTGCAAGTTTACTAGATCCTGTAAGTCACCTTTAAACAGCAGGTGTTATGTCTCACCCTTGGGGCAGAGACTCCTCTCTGGTTTTACATATCATGTGCTGGTTCCCTCTCTCCCAGGGAACAGGTACCTGCAGCAATTTTTGGAGCTTTCATTCTGTGCTTTGTAATATCTGAGCTTTTGCAGAGTTTATACAAAAGTAGTCCTCATACTTCTGAGCTAACAAATGATGATGTGCACTGTCAGATTCTGGGGGTACATGTATTCTTGCCAATTTCACTTTCTGGAGTGCATGTGTTCTTATCTATCCTCACTTCTAACTATTAGAGGTATATTTTGTTTGCTTTTTATAAATAAAGTACAGTTGACATACAATACTATATTAGTTTTAGTGAACAACATAGTCATTAGACATTTACATACCTTACACTGTGATCACTATGGTATGTCTAGTAACTATCTGTCATAGTAAAAGTCACTGCAATATTATTGACTATGTTTCCTGTGTTGTACAGCATCATCTTGACTATTTTTTAAAAAATTATGACTAGAAGTTTATATCTCTTATTTCCCTTCACCATCCCCTCTGGCAATCACCAGTTTGTTTTCCGTATCTATGAGTCTCTTTCTGTTTTATTTATTCATTTGTTTTTCTTCTTAGACTCTACAAATAAGTAAAATCATATGGTATTTGTTTCTCTGTTTTATTTGTTCCACTTAGCATAGTTCCCTCTATGTCTATCCATGTTTTTGTAAATAGCAAGATTTCATTTTTTTGTGGTTGAGTAGTATTTCATTGTATGTATGTACTACCACATTCTTTATCTAATTGTTTATTGATGTATACCTAGATTATTTCCATATTTTGGATATCATAGCTCATGCTACAACAAACATAGAGGTGATATTCTCAAGTTAGTGTTTGTTTTCTTTGGAAATACCCAGAAATGGAAGTGCTTGGTAGTACTTGTATTTTTCAGTTTTTGAGATAACTCCATCCTGATTTCCACAGTGGCTGCACAAGTCTGTGCACAATGGTTGTCATTTTTGCACATCCTCACCATCATTTTACATTTCCTGATTTATTGATGACAGACATTCTGAAAGATGTGAGGTGATATTTTATTGTGGTTCTGATTTGCATTTCTCTAAATATTAGTAATTGTGAGCATTTCTTCATATGCCTATTGGTCATCTGTTTATGCTCTTGAAAGATATATCTATTTAGGTCTGCAGATGATTTCTTGAAACAGATAGTTTGTCATTTTCATGTTGAGTTGTATGAATATATATATTATATAATATATATTATATATTATATATTATATAATATTAAGCATTAACAAGATATATTATTTGCAAATATATTCTCTCATTCAATAGGTTGTTTTTTTTTTTCAATTTGGTTGATCATTTCCTTCATTATGAGAAAGCTTTTTAGTTTGGTATAAATCTCATTTGTTCATTTTTGCTTTTGTTACTGTTGTCTGGAAATACATATACAAAAGAAAATATTGATAAGACCAATGTCAAAGAGTTTACTACCTATGTTTCCTGCTAGGATTTTTATGCCTCATAATTAAACTACTGTGCTTTATTTCTCTTTTTACTGATTATTTAAATTAAAATATATAAAAATATTTGCTTTTCTTAAAAATGTGAACTTGATGTTAAAGAAAATGTTTTGGATAAAAAAATTTATTTTTGTTTTTAGTACTTTTATTTTTATTTTTTAAACATTTTTAATTTTTTAATTTATTTATCTTTAGAGGGGAAGGGAAGGAGAGAGGGAGAGAGGGAGAGAAATATCAACGTATGGTTGCCTCTCGTGCGTCCCTTGCCGGGAACCGGCCTGCAACCCAGGCATGTGCCGTGACTGGGAATTGAACTGTGAATCTTTTGGTTCACAGGCCCACACTCAATCCACTGAGGTACACCAGCCAGGGATGTTTTTAGTACTTCTAAAAATATTTTTTATTGCTGTTCAGTTACAGTTGACCTCCTTTTCCTTCATTACAATCCCTTTGCATTCCCAACCCTATCTCCGATATTCAATCCATTTTGATCCATTCATTTACTAATGAGCAACTGGGATGATTCCAGCACTTGGCTATTGTAAGTCATGCTGCTATGAACATTGGGGTGCATAGGTTCTTTTGAATTGATGTTTCAGGATTCTTAAGGTATAATCCAAACAGAGCAATCACTGGGTCAAAAGGCAATTCCATTTTTAGTTTTTCTAAGAAATTCCATACTGTTTTTTACAGTGGCTGCACCAGTCTGAATTCCCATCAACTCAACATCGCAATAGGGTTTCCTTTTCTCCACAACTTCACTAGCACTTACTTATTGATTTGTTAATGATGGCCATTCTGACAGTTGTGAGCTCAATTGTCATTGTGGTTTTAATTTGCATCTCTCTAATGACTAGAGATGTTGAGCATCCTTTCACATGCGTATGGGCCCTCTGGATGTCTTCCTTGGAGAAGTGTTTATTCAGGTCCTTTTGCCCATTCCATTTTTTTATTTGGATTGTTTGTATTCCTGGTGTTGAGTCATATAAATTCTTCATATATTTTGGAGATCAAACCCTTGTCCAAGGTATCATTGGCAAATTTTCCCATACAGTTGTTTCCCTATTCATTTCAATGGTGTTTTCTTTAGCTGTGAACAAGCTTTTTAGTTTGATGTAGTCCCATTTGTTTATTCTCTTCTTTATATCCCTCACCCTATTGTATGTATCAGTGAAAATATTGCTGTGTGGAGTATCAGAAATTTTCCTGCCCACGTTTTCCTCTAGGACTGTTATGTTGTCACAACATGTATTAAGTCTTTTATCCATCCTGAGTTTATATTAGTATACCGTGTAAGTTGGTTTTCCACGTACCATTCCAGATCTCCCAATGCCATTTATTGAAGACACTATTTAAAAAAACGTTTTTTAAATTGTTGTTCAAGTAAAGTTGTTTCCATTTACCCCCCACCACTCTCCCCTGCCCCACAGACCCCCAACCCCCCAACCTCAATGCTACTCCCCTTTGGTTTGTCCATGGGTCCTTTACAGATGTTACTTAACAACCCTCCCCCATCTTTGCCTTGTTATGCCCCTCCCTTTCCTCTCTGGTTAACTGTTTTTACACCTTTTTATGCTTCTGCCCCTTTTGTTAAATATTAATTGACCTTAGAGACATGTGTTTGTTTCTGGGCTTTCTATTCTATTCCATTGATTACGTGTCTGTTCTCATGCCAGTACCAGATTGTTTTGGTTACTGTGTCCTTGTAATACAGTTTGATAGCAGGTATTGTGTTCCCTCCTATTTTGTTCTATTTTCTCAATATTTCTGAGGCTATTTGTGGTCATTTTTGGTTCCATATAAGTTTTGAAATATGTGTTCTATATCTGTAAAATATGTCATAGGTATTTTAATATGGATTTCATTGAATCTGTAGATTATTTGGGTAGTGTGGTCATTTTGATGATGCTAATTCTTCCAATCCATGCACACTGCATATGCTTCGATTTATTTGTATCTTCCTTAATTTTTTCATTCAGTGTTCTGTAGTGTTCTGAGTAGAGGTATTTTACCTCTTATGTTAAGTTTATACTTAGGTATTTTATTTTTCTTGTCATAGTAAATGAGATTATTTGCTGGTTTATATTTCTGACATTTCATTGTTGGTGTAAAAAATGTCTTCGATTTCTCAATATTGAATTTGTATCTATCTGTTTTGCCAAGTCACTTATCAGCTTGAGTAGTTTTATTGTGGAATGTATATGGTTTTCTACATACACTATCATGTTATCTGCAAATAATGACAGTTGTACTTCCTTCTTTCCAATTTGCATACCTTTTATTCTTTTTCTTGTCCTATCACTCTGGCTAGAACTTCCAATACCATGTTGAATAAAAGTGGCAAAAATGGACATCCTTTTTTGTTCCTGATCTTAGGAGAAATGCTTTTAGTTTTTGCCCATTGAGTGTGATGTTAGCTTTAGGTTTCTCATATGTCATTTATTAGGTTGAGGAATGCTCCCTCTATTCCCTCTTTGCTGAGTGTTTTAATCATAAATCAGTGCTGTACCCTATCAAATGCCTTTTCTCCATCATCTACTGATTCGATTATGTGATTTTTATTTTTCCTTTTGTTTATGTGATGTATTGCTTTTATTGATTTGCAAATATTGTACCATTCTTGCATCCCTGGGATGAATCCCACTTGATCATGTGCATGATCTTTTAAATGTATTGCTGTTTCCAGATTGCCAATATTTTGTTGAGGATTATAACATCTATGTTCCTTAATATTATTGGCCTGTACTTTTCTTTCTTTGTTGTGTCTTTACCTGTTTTTGTTTGTTTGTTTTTTAGTTAGGATAATACTAGCCTCATAAAAAGTGGTTGGGAGTCTTCCCTGTTCTTGAATTTTGGGAATAGTTTGAGAAGAGTAGGAGTTTGCTCTCCCCTAAAAGTTTAATCAAATTAGTCTGTTAAACTGTCTGGTACAGGGCTTTCATGTGCTGGGAGCTTTTTGATTACTCCTTTAATTTAACTGTCTCTTATTAGTCTATTTATGGTTTCTGCTTCTTTTTGATTCAGTTTTGGAAGATTGTATGTTTCTAGAAATTTGTCATTTTTGTCCAGGTTCTCAAATTTCTTGGCATATATGTGTTCATAGTAATTTCTGATAATCCTTTGTATTTCTGTGGTATTGGTTATATTTTCTCATCTTTCAATTCTGATTTTATTTACATGGGTCCTCTCACTTTTTTTTTCAAAATGAGCCTAGTTAAAGGCTTGTTGATTTTGTTTATCTTTTCAAAGAATGAGCTCCTGGATTTATTGATCCTTTGGATTGTTCCTTCAGTCTGTATGTCATATAATTCCACTCTGATCTTGATTATTTCCTTCCTTCTACTCTCTC
>PVKU01007098.1:80345-92982 GCA_004027475.1 Anoura caudifer
TTTTTTTTTTTTTTTTTTTTTTTTTTTTTTTTTTTTTTTTTTTTTTTTTTTTTTTTTTTTTTTTTTTTTTTTTTTTTTTTTTTTTTTTTTTTTTTTTTTTTTTTTTTTTTTTTTTTTTTTTTTTTTTTTTTTTTTTTTTTTTTTTTTTTTTTTTTTTTTTTTTTTTTTTTTTTTTTTTTTTTTTTTTTTTTTTTGCTGTTGTTATTTCTTAAGCCTTATAGGTATAGAGTTATGTTGCTTATTTGATTTTTTTTTCCATCTTTTTAATGTAGTCCTGGATTGCTATGAACCTCCATCTCAGGTCTGCCTTCATTGTGTCTGATAGGTTTGGGGATGTTCATTTTCATTTACATCCAGAAACTTTTTGACTTCTTCTTTGATTTAATTGTTAATCCATTCATCATTTAACAGTATATCAGTCAGTCCTCATGTATTTCAATATTTTTGAGTTTTTTCCTTGAGATTGGTTAATTTCAATCCATTGTCATCTGATAAGACACTTGATTTGATTTCAATTTTGTTGAAATTGTTAAGGTTTCTATTCTGTCCTACCATATGGACTATTTTTGAAAACATTCCCTGTGTATTTGAAAAGAATGTATATTTTGCTTCTTTGAGATAAATGGTTCTGTATACACAAATTAAGTCCTTTTGATCTAGTGTGTTTTTCAATGCCAAAATATTTTTGTTGATTCTTTGCTTGGAAGACCCATCCATTGTTGACAATGGATGTTGAAATCTCCTACTCTAAGTGGGTTGCTATAGATATCTTTCTTGAAGTTCTCCAAGATTGTCCTTATATATTCGGGTGCTCCTATGTAGGGTGAACATTTATTTATAATGTTTATGTCTTCTTGATAGGTTCTTCCCTTGAGTGTTATGAAGTGATTTTCTTTGTCTGTATTTATGGTCTTGTTTTGAAATCTATTTTATCCAATATGGATATTGCTACCCAGTCTTGCTCTTCCTGTCCATTTGCTTGGAATATTTTTCCAACCCTTCACTTTCAGTCTGTATAGGTCTTTTGTTCTCATGTGGGTCTCTTGTAGACAATATATATGAGGGTTCTTTTTTCTTATCCATTCAGCTGCTGTATGTCTTTTTATTGGAGCATTTAATCCATTTACATTTGTTTATTATTGATAGGTATTTATTCATTGCTATTTTTGCCTTTGTACCCATGTTCACCTCTTTTTTTCTCTGTTTTTCTTCATTTTTGGAAAGCTATCCCTCAGGCATCTTTTGGTGCTGGTTTGGTGAGATGTAGTCTTTTAGTGCTCTTTATTTAGTCTGGGAACCACTTTATTTCACCTACATTTTAAATGAGCCTTGCTGGGTAGAGTAGTCTTGGTTGCACACCTTTGCTTTTCATTATTTAGAATATTTCTTGCCATTCCCTTGTCATTTTTCATGTTTTTGTTGAGAAATCAGCTGACAGTCTTATCAGAGCACCCTTGTATATTACTAGCTTTTTCACTCTGCTGCCTTTAAGAGTCACACTTTTTCATTAAGTTTTCATTTTAATTATGATGCATTTTGGAGTGTTCCTTTTTAGATTCATCTTGATTAGAACTCTCTGTGCTTCCTGGACTTCCTTGAATTTCTTTCTCATCAAGTTAAGGAAGTCTTATGTCATTGTTTTTTCAAACAGGTTTTCTACCCCTTGTTCCTCTTCTTCTCCTGGTATCCCCATGATATAGATATTATTACATTTCATGTTATCCTGCAGCTTTCTTAAATCCTCTTTATTCTTTGAGTCTGTTTTTCTTGTTATTTATTTATTTATTTATTTATTTATTTATTTATTTAGACAGAGGGGAAGGGAAGGACAAAGAGAGGGAGAGAAACACCAATGTGTGGTTGTCTCTCTCATGCCCCCTACTGGGGGCCTGGTTAGTAACACAGGCATGTGCCCTGACTGGGAAAAGAACCAGTAACCCTTTGATTTACAGGCCTGCACTCAATCCACAAAACCAGGGCTGAGTCTTTTCATTTTGTTTTGTTTTGTTTTATTTAGGTGTCTGTCTGGAAATTTTTTTTCTACCTTGTCCTTGAGCTCACTGATTCAATCTTCTGCTTCATCTAACCTGCTTTTAGTTTTTGATTTCTTCCTGGCTTTTACTAATAGTTTCTGTGTCCTTTGTCATGAGAATGTAGTTTATAGTAAGTTCACTGTAGCTTTTTGAAGCACTTTGTAGTTCTCTCTGAGCTTATTGAGCATCCATATAATCGTTTTATTTATTTGTTTATTTATTTATTTTAATTTTAATTGTTGTTCTTGTACAGCTCTCTTTTACTCATGTCCCAGCCCACGCCTCAACCCTCCCCACCTCCCACCCATATCCACACCCTCTAGTTTTTGTCCATGTGTCTTTCATACTTGTTGCTCCATACCCTTCCCCTTATCCCCTGAAATTCCCCCCCCCCATCCTCTGGTGACTGTCAGTCATATATATATATATATATATATATATATATATATATATATATGTGTGTATATATATATTTTTTTTAAATCAAAGTCTGTAGAAGATTGTGGTGAGGTAGATGGGAGCAGAGCCCAGTTCTCCCTGTGCCCAGCTGGAACACCTAGCCAATCTTCTGAGGAACAGAATGAACAGCCAACAGAGTCCCAGCTCATATGAAGTTTAGAGGCCCCAAACCGTAAAGGACATCGAAAAACAGATAGTAAGGAGATTACATTGGAAGCTAAGATCCCTGAGATCTGCACAGGGACCTAGGCTGCAGTGACCCTTAGCCTGGTACTTGCCACAGGATATGGGGAGGAGGGTTAGATCACCAGCTCCCTCCTCTACCAGAGCAGGGAGGGGAGCCTGGAACCAGGAGGGACCAGGATGCTTGAAGTCAGTGGGAGGAATAGAGATGAAGTGGGAGACACACAGCAGAGGTATACACCTGCTGGAACTGTGGATGTCAGCTAAGCCATTATGAGAGAAATTGGGGAGATGGGGGACACCTGGAGAAGGAAGAAGAGTTGGGCTGTGCCAGACCCTGACCCAGATAGTCTCCAGACTTGTTACAAGGTTGGGATGCGTGAAAATCCATGTGCTTGTTACGAACAGTGGTCAGTCTCTTTGTAAGGAACTCTTGAGTGGTGGCTGGCTTGCCCAGAGGATGATTTGAGCTGTGTGCCTGTGCTTGTCTTGGGCCACTTGCCCAACTGTGGATTCAAGCTGTGCACCTGCACTTGTCTTGGGCCACTTGCCCAACTGTGGATTCGAGCTGTGCACCTGCACTTGACTCAGGCAGATTGCCAAGGAGCTGATTTGTCCCGCTGGCCCTGAGGCTGATTCAAGCAACTTGCCTGAGCTGGACTCAGACCACTAGCCTGGCAGCTGAGTCTTGCCATGTTCCTGGAGGCTGACTGGTGAAGCTTGCCTTGTAGCTGATTGTGGCTGCTCATAGCACCACTCGCCCCATGGCTGATTTGAGCCGCATGTCCTAGCTTGACTCACACTGCTCACCCAGAGCTGACTGGTGCTGCTTTCGAAGAAGCTGAATGGCACTGCTTGCCCAGTGGTGGGGTCCAGCCATGGTGGGCTCAAAATGAGCAAGGAGGGGGCACACTTCACAGACCACAGCACAACTACCGAATTAAAGGCACAGGCCTGGCCCAGATGGACAGTGGAGACCTGGCAGCTCACTAAGGACCTGGGCTAAGGTTGGGCAGCTGTGAATATTGAGGCCCAGACATGGTCTCCATCCTCACAAACCCATAGAAAGGGACAATAGCAAAGCCCAGCCACCCCTTTCCTGTGGCATCCAGGAAGAACAGCAGACCTTGCTCAATGGGATTAAAGTAAGCAGGAGGCTTATTTTTTTCTTTCCTCTCTCTTTCTTTTTCTTCCCACAGGTGAGATACTAAGATGGAGCTATGAAAGGTCCAGAGAGAGATCCAAGGAGGGAGCACAAGGTTAACTCCCAAAACTGAAAAACAGACAAATGTCACCTTGCTAACCCATAGAACTGGCATTTTTATTGTTTCTGTGTATAGTTATTTTTTTCATTATTTTTACTTCATTTATTTTATTAGTATTTTTAATTTCTCTTCTCTATGTTTAGTTTTCTTCATTTCATTTCTCTGTTTAATTACATTGTTTGACTGGTTTTCCATATTCTGTATTTATTGTATTTTAATTTTCTTTCTTTTACTTCACTCATGGTCCAATAACACTTGGTCATGTACTTTCTATTTTGGTTATCCACATCATACATTTCTTGTCATATTACTGTTGTTCCAGTACTGTTGTAAACAACTGTTGTTCCATACAACTGTACATACTACACAGCAACCCTCCCTGATCTTAGCCCACTTCACTTTATTTCTGAGCATTATTATTGTTGTGGTTAGCTCTACTTTCTTTCAGACTACACCAACTTTCTATCCTTTACTCTCACTATATCTCATCATCTAAACTTGCACAAATGCTCTGCTTTCTGGATTCAGCTCACAATCTTTGTCCTGTCCAACAAGTCTTATCTCTCTTTCACCTTTTACAAAAAGTTCCTTGTTGGGTAAAATGCCACAGTTAATGCTGTACTTATCCAAAGAATCTCCTATCTCTTCTCTACTGGTTGCAACTTTAAATCCCATAGAATACTATCCCACTGTCTTAATCCATTTTGCCTACCCCCTGACATTGATCACATACAAGAATAAGTGGGAGCTGTAAACATCAGTATACCTGCTGGAGAAGAAAAACCATCAACAAAAGAACCACCAAAAAGTAAAAAAAAGAGAGAGAGAGAGAGAGAGAGAGAGCCCACACAAACAGAAGAAAGGGCAAACCTAGAGCATCCAGACAAGGAGATCCAAGAGACCACACCACTGAATCCCATATAAGTTGTAACATGGAAGATCACCCTACAAAGAGCTAGCAAAGTCAAACACCAGGAAACACAGAAACAAACAAAAAGAGTCACCTAAAATGGGGATACAAAAAAAGAACATGCAATCAAAAGGAATGGAAGACACCCCACTAAAAGAGCTAAATGCAATGGAAATAAGCAAACTGTCAAATATGGAATTCAAAAGAATGATTATAAAGATGCTCAAGGAACTCAGAGACAACTGCAAAGAACTGAGTGAGAACTACTACAATATGAAAAAGGAAATAGAAACTAGAAACAAAAATCAGGGAGAAATGAAAAATAAAATCTTGGAAATAAAAAGCACACTAGAAGGGATTACAAGCAGGCTGGATGAAACAGAGGACTAGATTAGCAAGATGGAGGGCAAGGTAGAAAAATCACCGAGAAAGAGCAAGAAAAGGAAAAGAGACTCAAAAAGATTGAAGAGGTGGTAAGATATAGGGAACCAGTCTGAATGGCAATGGCAAATTTAGCTCATCCCTGGTTCGAAAAATTGACAGGCACAAGAAAGCACAGAGGAATCAGGCCCACAAATTGTCTTTACCATAGGGAACTATGCCTGCATTATACCTAAGCTGCGTTGAGGCTTGCTTTTGCTAAAACTCCTTCACCCCGAGTTAAGTTAGAAAATGTTTAATGCATATCTTTTAAATAACTTCCTAAAGTCTTTGCTAAACCTCCCAAGGATGGAGTGTAAGCAGTTCAACTTTTTCCATGGCATTTGCCAGACCCTTTTCTTTATTATCAGTAAGAAGTAATCAGCAACATCCTTTTATTTGTTATCTGTAAAAGGTAATCACTTAAGCAAACCTATGAAAAATAAATGAAGACCTTCATGATGTAATGATCCCAGAAAAGCAATAAAAGCCTGTCCAGGAAAGGGCCGAGGGGTTCTCTCACTCAGAGAGTGGTCATGCCATCCCTTTTTCTCCACCGGACGTCTTCAGTCCATGTGAATTTGTTTGTCACAACCACAACACCTTGGACACCACTAGACAGAGTCCACATCAGTAAGGAAACTGCAGGACAACAGGAAACATAATAATGTCCTTGAAATAGGAATACCAGAAGGAGAAGAAGAAGAGTAAGAGATAGAAAACCTGTTTGAAAAAGTAATGGTGGAAAACTTCCCTAATTGGATGAGAGAAAAAGTCACACAAATCCAGGAAACATAGTGAGTACAAATCAAAAGGAGCCCAAAGAGGACCACCGAAAGACACAACATTATTAAAATGGTAAAATCCCAAGATAAAGATAAAATCTTAAAGGCAGCAAGGGAGAAACAGGAAGTAACATACAAGAGAGCCCTAATAAGACTAGCAGCTGGCTTCTCAAGGGAAATGCTCCAAGCAAGAAGAGAATGGAAAGGAATAGTCCAAATAATGAAAAACAAAGGCCTGCAATCAAGACTACTCTCTCAAGCAAGGCTCTCAAATAAAATGGAAGGCAAAATAAGGAGTTTCCCAGACAAAAGAAGGCTAAAAGAACACACTTCTTCCAAACCAGCTCTGCAAGAGATGCTAAAATGTCTGCTTTAAGAAAAGGAAAAAAAAGAGCATGAGAGAGAGAGGAGCACAGGTACAAAAATTAGGCAAGGAATAAATACATATCAATAATAACCTTAAATGTAAATGGATTAAATGATCCAATCAAAAGACATAGAATAGCTGACTGGAAAATAAAGCATGACCCACACATATTTTGCCTACAAGAGACCCACCTCAGAACAAAAGACCTAAACAGACTTAAAGTGAAGGGCTGGAAACAAATATTCCAAGCAAATGGATAGGAAAAAAAGGCTGGGGTGACAATATTCATATCAGACAAATGAACTTCAAAAAAGGCAAAAAAACCTTTTTCCAAAAAAGGAGGGCCAAAAAAAACCCCGGGTCAATTCATAATACTCAAGGGAAGATTCCATCAAGAAAAAATAAACATTACAAAGGGGGAAAGGGGAAGGGTTTGGAGCAACAAGTATAAAGGACACATGAACCAAAACTAGCAGGGGTAGAAATGGGAGAGGGGTGGGGAGGGCTGGGGCGGTGGGCTGGAATGGGAGCAAAAGACATAAAACTGTACAAGAACAACACTTAAATTAAAAACAAACAAACAAAAATCCCCCAAGTATATATGTGCCCAACATATGACCACCCAAATATATAAGGAAAATCTTGGAGGACTTCAAGAAAGATATTGACAGCAACACAATTACAGTAGGGGATTTTAACACCCCACTGTCAAAAATGGACAGATTTTTCAAACAAAATATCAACAAAGATATTGTAGCATTGAACAGCATCCCAGATCAAATGGACTCAATTGATTTATATAGTCTTTGCTTCTTTCATTCCTAAGAAGCAAAATACACATTCTTTTCAAATGCAGATGAAACATTTTCAAAGATAATCCATATGATAGGACATAAAAGAAGCCTCAAAAATTCAAGAAAATTCAAATCATACCAAGCATTTTCTCCAACCACAAGGGACTGAAACTAGAAACCAACCCCAAGGGGAAAAACCTAAAACACTCAAAACATGGAGATTGAATAGCATGCTATTAAACAATGAATGGGTCAAGAATGAGATTAGGGAACAAATCAAAAACTTTATGGAAACGAATGAAAATGAAATCATGACAATGCAAAACTTATGGGACACAGCCAAGGCAGTCCTGAGAGGGCAGTTCATAACAATACAGGCCTACCTCAAAATGAAACATTTCCAATAAACAATCAAACCCTATGCCTACAAGAACTTGAGGAACAACAAGAGAGACAGCCTAGAGCAAGTAGAAGGAAGGAAATAACCAATTAGAGCAGAAAAAAGTGACATACAGAATAAAATCACAATTCTAAGCATCAATATCCAGGACATCATTCTCTGAAAGGATAAACAAAGTAAACAAGATTTTAAACAGACTTATCAAGAAAAATAAAGAGAGCACCAATATAAACACAATCAGAAATGAAAGAGATATTATAACTAATACCACTGAAATATAAAGGATTGTAAGAAATTACTAAGAACAACTATATGCCAAGAAATTTGAAAACCTAGGTGAAATGGACAAATTTCTAGAAAAATATAGTCTTCCAAATCTGAATGAAGAATAAGCAGAAATCCTGAAGAGACCAATAACAGTTGACAAAATTGAAGCAGTAATCAAAAACCTCCTAACAGCAAAAGCCCCGGAACAAACAGTTTCCTAGGAGAATTCTACAAAGCATTTAAAGAAAAGGTAACCCCTATCTTTCACAAACTCTACCAGGAAATCCAGGAAGATGGAAGACTCCCAAACTCTTTTTATCAGGCCAGCATCGATCTAATCCCATTCCAGATAAAGACACAACAAGGAAAACTTCAGGCCAATATCTCTGATGAACATAGACAACAAAATCCTCAACAAAATATTGGCAAACTGCATCCAGCAATACATTAAAAAGATCATACACCATGATCAAGTGGGGTTCATCCCAGGGATGCAAGGATGGTACAATATTCACAAATCAGTAAATGTAATACACCACATAAAAAAATGAAATACCAAAATCACATGATCATATTGATAGATGATGGAAAAGCATTTGATAAGGTATAGCACTGATTTATGATTGAAACACTGAGCAAATTGGTAATCATCAGAGTGTTCTTCAACCTAATAAAAGATATATACAGGAGACCTACAAGCAGTATCATACTTAATGGGCATAAACTAAAACTTTCCCACTAAGATCGGGAACAGCACAAGTTTGTCCATATTCACCACTTGTATTCCACATAGTATTGGAAGTCTAGACACAGCTGTCAGACAAGAAAAAGAAATGAAAAGCATCCAAACTGGAAAAGAGGAAGCAAAACTGTCATTGTTTGCAGATGACATGATAGTGTACATAGAAAATCCCAGAGACTCCACCAAAATCTGATTGGCCAAATAAATGAATTTGGCAAGACAATGGGATACAAGGTCAATATTTAGAAATCAAAGACATTTTTTATATATCAAGAATGAAAGATCAGAAACAGAATTCAGGAAACAAATCCCATTTGATATAGTAACAAGAAAAATAAAATACCTAGGAATAAACCTAACCAAGGAGGTAAAAGTCATGTTGTCAGAAAAGTACGCAAAACTGAAGAAATTAAGGAAGACAGAAACAAATGGAAACATATACCATGTTCATAGACTAGAAGATTTAACATCATCAAAATGTTCATACTACACAAAGCAATTTATAGATTCAATGCAAAACTATTAAAGTACCAATGGCATATTTCACAGGCATAGAACATACGTTTCAAAAAGTTTTATAGAACCATAAAAAACATGAATAGCTGCAGCAATTTTGAGAAAGAAGAACAAAAGAGGGATCACAATACCTGACATCAAACTGTATTACAAGGCCACTGTAATCAAAACAACCCTTTACTGACATAAGCACAGGCACATGGAACAATGGAACAGAGCAGAGAGCCCAGAAAGAAACCCAAGTCTCTATGGTCAATTTACTTGACAAAGGGGAAAGAAGCATAAAATGGAGTAAAAAGAGCCTCTTCAACAAATGGTGTTGTGAGATCTAGACAGCTACATGCAAAAAATATAAAAAAAAGAAAAGAAAGAAAGTTGATCACCAACTTAAAATATAAAAAAAAATAAATTCAAGGTGGATAAAACACTTAAATATAAGCCGTGACACCATAAACTCCTACAGGAGAACATTGACAGGACAATCTCAGATATTCCATGCAGCAATATTTTCACTGATATGTCTCGTAGAACATGGGACATAAAGGAAAGAATAAACAAATTGGATCTCACTAAAATAAGAAGCTTCTGCATAGCTAAAGAAAACAGTATTAAAATGAAAGAGAACCAACCATATGGGAAAACATATTTCCCAATGGTACATGAGACAAGGGTTTGATCTCTAAAATATATAAAGAATTCACATGACTCCACTCTAAGAAAGCAAGAACCCAATTAAAAAACGGGCAAAAGACTTGAACAGACACTTCCCAAGGAGGACTTACAAAAGGCCCACATACATATGAAAAGATACTCAGCCCCTCAGAGAGATGCAAATTAAAACCACATGAGATATCTCCTCACATTGGTGAGAATGGTCATCATAAAAAAAAGCAACAAATAAGTGTAGGAGTGGATGTGGAGAAAAGGGAACCCTGGTTCCCTGTTGGTGGGATTGCAGACTGGTGCAGCCAATATGGAAAATAGTATGGAATTTTCTCAGAAAAGTAAAAATGGAACTGCCTTTTGACCCAGCAACTCCATTGCTACAATTATATCCTAAGAACCCTGAAACACTATTTCAGAAGAACTTTTGCACTCCAATGTTCATAGCAGCACCATTTAAAATAGTCAAGTGTTGGAAGCAACCTAAGTGTCCATCAGTAAATAAATGGATCAAAAAAGTGTGGTACATTTACACAATTGGATATTACAGAGCAGAAAGAAGGAAGGAGCTCATACCCTTTGCCACTGCATGGTTGAAACTGGAGAGAATTATGCTAAATGAAATAAGCCAGTTGGTGTAAGACCAATATCATATGATCTTGACTTTCAGTGGGACCTAATCAAGAAAACAAACAAGCAAGCAAACTATAACCAGAGACAATGAAATTAAGAACAAAGGGGTAGTTACCAGAAGGGAGGTGGGAGGGGATAATGGGGGGAAGGGGATGGGGTTTTCAGGAACAACTATAAAGGATACATGGACAAAACCAAGGTAGGGTGGAATCAGGTGAGGGAGATGTGGATGGATGGTGTAGGGGGAGTGGTAGGGGGGAGTGGGTAAATGCAGACAACTGTACTTGAACAATAATAAAATGATTTGAAAAAGAAAAAAAGAAAAAGAAAAATACTTCAATATTTCATCCAAGTCATTGGAAAAGTTTTAAATAGCATAAGGAGTATTAAATTTCAGGACACTTACCTAATACTTCATAAAAAAAACAGAGTTAGAGAATTTGTCTTTTTTTGGGAACCATTTTTGTGGTATACTGCTTCCCTTTTGATTAGACTGCCAGCTAAAGAAAAAGGAATTGCAGGAGCTGATAGACTTTCTCATTTAAAAAAATATATATGTGTGTGCTTCCTAGATGTAAGCAGCAGGAGCTATGTTGACACAAAACTAAAGATTTTTATCAAAGAATTTAGGACCTAGACAAGAGTCCAAGACTTATACACTTGAAAGAACATTAAACCATTTTAACAACTTCAGGGAGAAGGAAACCGAGAAGGAGTAAAAAAAATTGAAAACAGATTGAAGCAGGAGGTGTCAAGCTAATTTTTCCTCCTAAGTTCTTTTTTGTTGTTTCTAAAATCTTCAGGGAAAGAAAAACTCTTTGAGGAGAAAAGGATTTTAGTATGCAAATGTAATGTGCAAATCAGGCACTAGCAACTGGTACCAGCCTAGATTTATAGGGATGCAACATTATCAGAAACAAAGTGGAACCACTACTGACTTTCTTTGAAAAACGGAAGAACTCTAGTTAAAGATACATAAAATCATTTTTATTATTATAAAGAGACTTTAGAAAGATGGCTCCCGCAGTATAGGGAAAGACTCAACACAGGGTTCCTGGCAGCTTTTCCTTCAGTTCTCTCCCCACAGCCATCAGCCTCAGACTCTCCTCATGCATCTCTAGTCCACTATACCCTCCCTCTGTGGAGCCTAAGGTCTTAAACCGGGACATTTTTCAAAGCAGCACAGCAAACAGACACCAGAAACACAGCATATTTGAAAACAGATTATCGAAAATTGCAGTGGACGTTGAAAAACCGGACGGTAAGGAGAGTACTCCAGTGGTGTGGAGACCAGGGCGGGGGCTGAGAAACCGGGCCAGGGCTGGCCGTAAGTCTCAGGGGAGGGAGCTGGGACATCGCTCCCTGGACAGCCAAGCAGGGACCCGCCACGCCAGCATAAACCTGGTCGCTTGAAATCTCACAGACAGGAGTTAACATCTCATAGCCCCGGGAGGATCGAATGCAGGAGCTGGAGCGCGCGCCTTTGTCTGCGCCCATGCGACATTATAAACAGCTGCTAGGGGATCGGTGCATCAGCGCGCCCAGGGAGACCCGGCGCGACAGGGCGCGCAGTCGCTGGGCACCCTAGGGGTTGAACCGTGTTCGTGGGACAGTTGGAACCTGTGCAAGGAAGACTCAGGGAACATCGGGACTTGTGGGCGCACGACCACAGTACGCACCTGGGTCCCTGGGCAGAGAATCTAGGGACACCTCTGAGGACAGTACGCCAGAGAAAACTGAATGCTGAACAAGGGAAAAATAAAAAAATAAAAAACAATACGGTCACCCCTCGGCCACTACAGTCTTCAAGACCAGAAAAATCAGCTTGGCAAGATTGATAACAGCAAGAATTAGCGGTTTTGGTGTTACTCGGTTTTTTAATTTTTCTGTGTTTTTTTTTTCTCTTTTTCTCTTTTTCACTATTTTGATCTCTTTTACCGCTCAACTCCTTTTGGCTTCTCAATACTTCTTTCTTGTTTTACTCCTTCTTCCTTTCTTCCCAGCTTACCACTCCTTCCTGTCTTTTTTCTCTTTTTCATTCTACTTTTCTTTATTCTCTTTTCACTTTTTTATTTCCTTTTCCTTCTTTTCTTTCTTTCCTTTCCTTCACTTTTCTCTTTTTTAAACACATACAAGTGAGACAAAAACAAAACAAAACAAAACAAAAAAACCCTGGAACTGTGGAAAGACCAGAGTTGGC
>PVKU01007099.1:0-92872 GCA_004027475.1 Anoura caudifer
GGGGCTAGACTGAAGTTTGAGAAATCAGACTACATTTGTTTATTTTTCTCACTTCCTTAGATTATTATAATCACTGTGCTCTATTTTACTCTAAACCTAGAGCCTGCAAAGTCTTAAACACATGTGCTTTCCTACGCCTGAATTACCTGTGGCCAACTGACACTAATGACCTGAAGCAACAATATTCTCTCAGACACTGTGAGCTGCAGCCTGCAAGATGTCTCCTATTTAGCTTTAGTTTTCCTTTCAAATTTAGATTTAAACTCAGGATTGCAAAACAATGATGTTTCATGATTAGATGAGAATGGTATCATAATGAATATGACACTAATAATTAATGGATAAAGTCTGGGAGTTTGTGAATGACTTACTTGTTTTATCAAGTGAGTAGATTCAAGGTTATGCCCAATAAATAATAAGACATAACTGTCATTAATAGTCCACTTCTTCAGTGGAAGGAAAGGTGGTGTGGGGAAGAGCTAGAGCTGGCAGCTTTATAACTTTGAGACAACTGGGGCCTCTCTTCTCTAGGTACTAATGGGACTAAAATTGGTTTATAATCATTATTATTTGAATAATACTAACAATTTATAGAGAGCTTATTATTTCATAATCATGCCATTGAATAAGCTTTGTGTGTATTAACTTACTTAACCTTTTCAATAACTCTAAGAAATAGGTACTATTATCCCTAATGCACAGATTAAACATAAGCAGGGGTAAGCACTCTGCCCAATGTCACCTGGTTGGAAGTGTGGAGAGTAGAGATGCAGGTCTATTTATTTTTTAAGTATATTTTTTTGATTATGCTATTACAGTTGTCTCACTTTCCCCCTTTCGCCCCCCCCCCCACCTCCTGGTACTCTCCTTCTTTCGAGCAGTCTCACTTAGTTCATGCCCATGGATCATGCATGCAAGTTCTTTGGCTTCTCCATTTCTTATACTTTTCTTAACATCTGCCTGTCTGTTTTGTACCTACCAATTATGTCTCTCACTCCCTGTACCTTTTCCCCTATTCTCTACCCTCCCTCTCCCTGCTGATAACCCTCCATGTTATCTCTATTTCTGTGATTGTGCTCCTGTTCTAGTTGTTGGCTTAGTTTGTTTTTGTTTTTCAGATTCAGTGGTCGATAGTTGTGAGTTTGTTGTCACTTGATGTTCATAGTTTTGATCTTCTTCTTCTTAAATAAGTCCCTTTAACACCAAGCCCTTATTATATGAAGTGTTAAAGAGACACAGGTTTAAAATCCACACAATTTGGCTTCAGAAGCCACATTCTCGAATTCTAATCTATAAAATCTATGAAACGTAAACACAATAAAGTGAACCCTTAATTTTAAGGAATGTTTAAAACTGCAACGAACAAGCTATTAGCCTCAAATCCTCAGGTTGCCCTACTAGAGCTGATGGAAGAGCAAGTATCTAATTTCATTAGGAAATATTTAAAAGCTGTCTATGTTGGCAATCCTTAAATATGCCAGAGAACTGGGCCATTTCTTCACCCAACATCACTTTAATAATAAATTAGGAGGTTTAATGTGTGGGATTGTGTAACTTCCTGTGAAACTCAATAAACTCATTTCACTTCAAATAAAAAATAAGTGGGGATTATCATTTACATTATTTTTTAAATTGGAACTCAAGTAAAACTTGTTGATTAGCATTCATTCAAACCTATACAAATTTTTAAATACATATAATTTTTAATGCTAGATTTTTAAGGGGCTAAGATATTAAAAATCATAGTGGACAATACTTCCATGACAAAATTGAGTCTCCTAAAATGTAAATAAATTGTTGGAGTCACACAGGTGATGCATATCAACTTTGGCTGAAAATATAACTGGAGTTATCTAAATCAAGGGGATATTTGGGAAAGAAAACAGGGAAATAAATAGAGACTATTTCCATATAGAAGTCTATACTCATTTGCTTAAAAATCTAGGCAGAGTAATTGAGAAAAACACTAGCTATTTTTTCTCCTATTCAAATATATAACTGTTTTTATTTAATAGCACCACAAAAGTGATGTCCAAAATAGTCATTATTTTATAATTGGAAATAAACTTTGCTCTCCATTGATGCCTTGCTATATTAGAGTGACATATGCTTCTCGAAAGCACACCTACTTTAATATCGTCTAGCAATTTAGTATCCAGACATGTTTTGTTGTAGAAGCATTTTTAATCAGATTAGTAAGAGAAGAATATTATTCAACTTCCAAAATATCATTAATGTTACAATTGTATTTTAATAATCTCACCATTAGAGAAAAATCATCATAAGCAGAATCATTCTACAGTGCTCATGAAAGAAAGCAGTTGAGCTCCCTCTACTGAATTAGTATTGAGAGAATGTACTTTGTATTTAAACCATAATTTTATAATCAAAATGACTCTATTACAATAATTATAAAATTTTCCTTTAAGGTCTAATGTCTTTCAAATTATATAAACATACAGAATACCAATATCTTAGAGTGTAATTGTAAATTACATATGTCCTTATAGTTTTCAAACATGTGCTCTTTTTTTTCTGAATTGTTCTTGTTTGAGGGAATTACAATTTTTAAGGTTGTAATTTTAAATTTGTTTTTATTGAGTTGATAAAACTTAAAACTTACTTGAGAGACAATGAGGTTCCGAACTATCTTAACAAGAACAGGGATTCCAATTTTGTTCTTGAAAGTCAAAAATGTACTTAGAGAAAACTGAAATAAATCTTCCAATCAGTGAAATAAAGTATTTCACATATTGGGTTGATGAAAAAGTTCATTTAGTTTTTTCTGTAAAATAAAAGACACATTTTTCCTTTTTAACCAATAACTTTATTGATTTGGATATTCTGAGTATGTCAGCTATCTCCTGCTTTTGGCTTGTAGTGGGTAGAGTCCAGGGATGCTGCTAAACATCTTCCAAAGCATAAGAAAGCCCCACAGCAAAGAATCATTTGGCCAAAATGTTAAAGAGTACCAAAAAACTTCACAAACTTCTTTCGACAGGTTTGATCAGTCAGAGCACCTTCTCCATACACTGCACAAATCTTTTTTTGTGTTGCAGTTGCATTTTTACCTGTCTCAAAATAATAAAGCATTATGTGCCAAAAATGTTGCATGTCTTCTTCCATCTTCAGTGTTAAAATTCAAAAAAATTGAATTCTACACAAAAATTCAGCAATTTTGATAAGTTTTTTTAAATGAATGCTGATATGACAGATGTCACAATACAATCTAACAAAATTATTTCAAATGAAGTTCAAGACAACTAAGCACTACTAGAGCCACTGTATGGAAAAAACTAAATAAACATTTTGGCCAACCCAGTATTTTCTAACATGAATGAACTAACATTATAATACTATAATTACTAAAAAATGTGACTCGAAGTAATTATTATTTTTTGAGAGTCCACCATGTGCCACAGACTGAGAAATGCACTCTACCCTCATTACATTTTTTAATATTCATTTCAAATAAACTTAGTAGTATTGCTATGCTCATTTTGCAAATAAGAAAATAAGAGCTAGAGACAAGAGCTAGAAATAAAACTAATGCTTAAGCATGGCCCAAGCTCTTGAGCTCTTGTGCAGTGAAGTCTGTGCTCCACATTGGTAGTCCGTGAAATCTATGAGCACTGACAGTCTATACAAATTAATCAGAGAATTATTTTTCGGAAATGTCATCAAGCTATCACTACACTATCTACAAAAAGAAAAAGAAAAAATCACTACTCAATCAATTCCAGTCCTTTGTAACCAAATATGTTGGATCAATTCTAAAAAATGATAATGTACAAGCCATACCCTGAAACTTGACTCTTTTTTATTGTTTTGTCACTTTTTAGTAAGGAAACACATTTCTTATTAACAAAGAAAAACACAGCTAAGCAGATACAGGGTTTTAATCAACAGATACTTATTTGCCATCTAGTATGAGAAGAAAAGCAATTTCATACTAATCCATCATCTATAAAAGGAAATTTTTATTTGAAACCTAGATTACCATCCACAGGGGTTGAGTTCAGTACGGGAGTACTCCAACAGGGTAAATCCAAATGTGTATTATATTTCACTCCTGTACCTAATAGCAAAAGCATTACTCATGTTTAGAGCCATGCACATCTCTACAAAAACATAAAACCAGTTTCTTATAACCAACAAAAACATTTTTTGATAGTGTCATATATTTATCATACAGGTAGAGAATATGCTTGCAGAATAAAGTACAAATGCCACCAATTTGAACATTTAAAACTAAATGCTAGGCAGAAACTGATTTATTCATGAAATTATGGTATGTGCATACTATTATTAACTCCATTATGAATTTTTGTTGCTTAGTTTAAAAAATATATCTTTAGCATATACTTTTTGAAAACTCTTTATATATGAGGGGGGACCCTCCAAAAAACTGTAATTATCTTCTAGAGGGTGGGCCTCTTGTAGTATAGGCTTCCTCGGCTAGGTAAGAGTTCCAGGAACCCATCCATATCAGTGTACCAGCTGGTGTTGTTGTGAGAGGCTGCATTCAGCCTCAGTAAATTGTTTTGAAGATTCTCTCAACACGTTTGCCCATTTCATGATGGGTGATTTACAAGCGCACCTGCCCACATTATGCTGAGTGTTCAGTTTTTGACCAAAAATGGCATGACCCCTAGGCCCCACCCTCCCTATTCACCTGATCTCACCCCTAGTGATTATTTTGTTTGTTTCCCTGGATGAAAAAAGTCTTCAGAAGGAAACATTTTGCCCCTTTGGAAGAGGTGAAACAAAAAACAGCAGAAGCACTAAAGGTCATTAAAATTGACAAGTTCAAATACTGTTTTAAGCAGTGAAAAAGCTTCAATAGGTGTGTATCGCATCAAATGGAGAGAGCTTCGAAGGTGACTGAAGTTTAAACACGTAAGAATAAACACACAAATTTTTACAAATAAATTCCATTTTGGGGGGGAACCATATAATACATGGATTTTTTAATATAAAAATGGCCATAAAATAAATATTTTACTCTTATCCATAACAGAGCCAAAGCTATAGCATGCATGAAACATGTTAAAGGCACTGATGTTATTTATAAATTTCTGGAAGATGGCAGTTTTTATCAGCTCACCAACCATTCTGATGAGTGTATAAAAACAAATTTGTTGGAAGAATTGTTCAAGATATGGTGTATTTAAAAATAACGATGCACCAGCCGAGTGGCTCTGTTCTGCCTACCAAAAGGTAGTGGGTTTGATTCCCAGTCAGGACACATATCCAGACTGTGGGTTGGATGCCCAATTGGGGTGTGTATAGGAGGCAACTGATGGATGTTTCTCTCTCACATCAATGTCTGTAGGTCTTTCTCTCTCAAATCAATAATAAACATATTATCAGGTGAGGATTAAATAAATACAAATAACCAAGGTCTGTCTAGTAAGAACTATTAATGCAGGCTTTAGAAAATAGCACTAGTTAGACCACCCTCACAATGTATATTGTACAATGAACTAACCCAAATATTTGGAAATCATTTGTGTAATGACAAACAATATCAACTACTCCTAAGGCCTCCACAGAGCATAAATGTTCCAAAATTAAAGAAAATATGGCTTGTAATTATATAGTTTATGTTCTAAAAGTTACCCATCTTATTTGGAAAAGCAATAAGAAATGAACGTCTTTCTCCCATTTTTGTCCTCACCTCATGTACAATGAAGTCAGGCACCAATCTATCTATAGTTTTTGCCTTACATGTGAGTATGTGTGGCTATTACTTGTATAATTCTCATACTTCCCATAAAGCTTTAAATAAATAAGAACCAATTTATTGCCCTGTTTTTATAAAGTTATACCAATAGTACATAGTTATAGAGGAAGTATGAGGAAGGCAGTATCCCAGTGTGCTTTTGTTGGAACTTTTAAAAGACACATACTCTTTTTTTATTGAGACGTAATTGACATGTAACATTGCCATTACTTTTAGGTGGACAACATAATGATTTGATGTATGTATATAGTACGAAATGATTGCCACAGTAAGTTCAGTCAACATGTATCACTGCATGTAGTTACAACACTTTTTCTTGTGATGAGAACTTTTAGATCTACTCTCTTACCAACTTTCAAATAGAGTAACGTACATACTCTTTGACTGTAATTTTAGAAGTTTTTTCTCAATGAAAAATACCCATATTCTTTAATTCAGCAATTTCACTTCCAGAACATTTTCCTACCAAACTAATTGCACACATGGACAAGAACTTGTATTAGGATGTTCATTTCTGTACTATTTGTAAGAAAATGAGGTTGAAAACTACATTTCCAAAAACTGAAGAAATGGTCAAATTAATTCTAGTGCATATAATGAAAAATCCAATATACTGTGTTAAAAAGAGTGCTGATAAGGGATAATCTCTTAATCTTCAAAATGTGTGCTAAGTGAAAAAGGAAAGGCGCAAAATGGTGTGTACAGTATGTTCATTTTTTTCAAAGAAGTGCCTATGCAAACATTTGCTAATATATGAGTATTTGAATAAGATCAAAGAGATCCGCTTCTAGACCCCATGACGTGTAAGTAAATTAGGGAAATTACAGGGAAGTATTTGAACAACTTTAAGGAATTCCTAGTCACCTACAGGAGTCAGAAGCCATGTTCCTTTCCGCCTTACCGTCTTCACTCATACCATTCTCTCAGCCCATACCTTTTGCTTGCTTATTCCTCAGCATACACCTCAGATGCCACTTCCTGAAAGAATCTTTCTGATTTTTTTTCTAAGCTCTAGACCAAGTTTCACCACTCTGATGTAAAATATTCTTTATATTAATACTTAGCAAAACTTCCAGCAAATAATTATAGAATTAGTTCATTGATTTCTATTTCCCAAAGAGAACATAGTATCTTGGACCTTGACTAGGAACTAGTTCATTGCAGTAGCACTAATACCAAGCACAGTGCTTTGCACATATTGAACACTCAACACATACAGTATTTATTGCTGTTATGTATGTTGAACTGTTAATTCACATGAGTTTTACTCTTGAACTGTCCAACAATGTGAGTTAGGCAAATAACTATGTAATTCTAAGATTATTTATAGCTCCAAAACCTTCATTCTAGGCCTAAATGAAACTAAGAATATTGCTGTCTCTAAAAAACTGGCTAATTTGCTATTGAGCTTTAGGTAATCTCGTAACCTGAGTCTTCATCTATCTCAGCTACCAAACAAGAGAAGTGAACAAGATGAATGTCTAAGACACCTTCTCATTTTTCCAACAACACCTCTTTTATCAAATTTTAGCTTCTTACCATGAATTGCGTATTGCAATACTGCATGCCTTTAACCCTTACTAATCTCTCTTAGACTCTCAGTCTCTCTCTCTCTCTCTCTCTCTCTCTCTCTCTCTCTCTCTCTCTCTCTCCAGTACACATGTGCAGACACACACATTGAACTTTCCATAATTTTATTCCAGGAGAAGATAAAGTTTGAGTGAGGAGACTGATCTTATTGGACCCTGCTTGAGTCTCTATAAACCTGTCCTATTCCCTGCCCAAGGATGTAGAAAAGAAGGGCATACATTATGAATATGGAGCTAAAGGATCTGCAGTAAGGGTCTTTGCTGCTGCTATATCCTCCACTATTATTGTGAGAGGCAAACTGATTGCAAAAATGATCCTAATTCTCCCTCTTGGTCCTTATCCACACTGTTTGCAAAGCATTTGTAGCTTCTTCCATTCAATAGGTGGAGATGATTTCCCCACTCTTGAATTTGAGCTGGGCTCAGGACTGGTCTTTACCAGCAGAATGTGGCTTCCACCAAGAGCGAAAACTGAGAGAAGATTATTAGAGAAGGGAAGAACACAAAGAATTGATTTTTCCTGAAAAACAACCAGCTAACTCCCAAAAGTAAAGCTTCCTAAGCTGACCCACAGCAGACTAATAGATGAAGACAACTAGCTACAATCTGAAAATCACCCAGCTGTGCAGACTAAATTGCCAACCTGCACAATAATGTACTACATAAAATGGTTGCTGATTTAAACCACTATGTTTTGGAATGCTTTATTGTGCAGCATAATTAACTGATGCACTGTAGTTCAAAATAGTAATAGTGAATTCTATATCCATAAACCTGTTAACTATCAGGGAAAATACTTGGGAATAGTCTGACAAGAGTTTCAGCCACAATGGTCAATGCCTTCTCAGTTCATTTTCCCCTATTTTGTAGGACAATATTACGGCTTCCTTTATTTTGTGTGCTTAGATAATACCTACTCACTATTCCTTACCTTGATCCATTGTTGGGATTTTCTGAGTAACTGAGACATTCAGAAATAAATGAACCAAATAATACACAGGTGCCTAATTGGGAAGTCAGTCTTGGCACCAACTATTCTAGACATATTGTCAGCTGTCTCAAGTCAGGTCACCAGTTCTAACTGATACAACTGTAGCTTATTTGTACAAAAAGAGTTAGGGCACCTACTTTCAATTTCATAGAGAAAACCTCCAGAAGAACAGAATGGAAAACACACAATTGGATGAGAACAGGTAACTGGAAAGTAGGTCCAGCTGCCTGCCGCTACAAAAGCAGGTGATGATGTAAAGAAAAGTGGTTTATTTTCAGGTGCCAGAAACATGGAAGATGGTGGGCCATCTCTGAGGAAGATGGGAGACTCATGTCTCAAAGCCCATCTTCACATCTCAGTGGAGGCAGAGGTCTTTATCAGGAGGGTGAGGGGAACAGAACAAAGAGATCAAGGGAAGGGACTGAAAAGTTTTCTACAGCACAGACGACCACAGTCCATTCCAATAAGAGAACTGATGGCCCAGTGTGCATCATCCTGATTTAGTAATCCTGACTCCATGTCATCCTGGCTCCATGGATGAAGGTCAGCAAATCTCCCAGAGCTGAGAAGTCTGAAGGTCAGAGTCTGTATCTTTTGGAGTTAGTTCCTAGGATTCTTATATAAACATGCTGTCCATCTTCAAGCTACATATTAGAGTCAGCACTTACAGAAACAACGTCAGTAGAATGGCAGGGTGGGTTTCAACTCCCTCTGTTACAATTTTCCACTGTTACAAAAGGATTTCAGGATCAGACTGGAAAAGGCCTTCCCTAGATACTCCATAGCTATTAAATAAGTAGAGTGCCCAAGTGAATTTCAACCACCATCATTCTCTTAGCATCTCAAGTAAATTTGGTTTCCATTCCAAACCACGAGATCCTTAATGTTCCACACTCACTGCAATATTCTGAAGTTCCAAGTTATAGCCTTGTCTCTCTCCTATACTTAACATTAAAGGGGCATATAACTCCTATTGTTAGTTGACTGTAGCTGACAAATAAATAAAAATGTTAGAAATATGCAATGGTCAGGATGAAGAATGTATGTCTTACACTTAAGTACTCTAAGACAGACACGTAAACAGGAAAGTCATTAATAATTATGGTAGCCATAAAATTTGTCACTAAACCACTTTTGAGGGTGAAGTAGGGTACCATAGTAATTGAATCAGGATACCAGGCATAAACCAGGACTGCATTAGATATACCAGGCTATATGGTTCACCGAGTGATAAAGGAAAAAGTGTTAGGGGAAAGAAAAGGGGGAAATTCAGCCAGAGAAACTGGACAGCTATCTAATTTCTGATTAATCTATTCTCCCACAATTTAGTTTCATTATGTTGTATTCTGATGAATTCTTAGAAAATCAGGCATAGGCATGTTCATTGAAGTACTTGAACTCAAAGTCAAATTAAGTAATCCTTTGATTAGAAATTATTTTGGATTATGCGCAACTCTGAGTTCCCCTTAAATGTAATGGATAATTGAGAACTGACTGGCTAAATAAGAGAGGCAGCACTAAAAGCTAATTTCATTCTTGGAACACACACTGTGATAATGGATTATGATAATAGGGTACCATAAAACAATTACTGAATACCACAGCACATTTAGTACTAGTCCTAGTTGCAATATATATAGTATTTCACTTAATAATAAAGTGGAAGGGAGAGTATATAAATTTTGTTATTTAAACAGAAATTAGCTGAATGAAAATATGAGTAACTTCAAATATATGATAATACTTTGTACACTATAATAACTGCATGATTTAACCTTATCAAATGGCCTATATTTCTCTTCTTAAATATAGAGAACATATTTTAGTCTTGACTTTGATTTCCACAGGGAAAGGAAAATTCTGACCTAATTTTTTTAAAAAATAAGAAGAGGTATAAATGGTCATTTTTCTTGTCTTTTTCATTTCTTATTGAAAAATTTGAAAAATGATATACAAAAGTAAAAATCAAATAAACATTAATTCATCTCCTACCACTTCAAAGAAAACTTTCTTTAGTATTCCAATGAGTTAGCTCATTTTTTAATATGTGTAAGAAATGAAATGAAGGAGTCATCTATATGGCGACAAAAGGAGATTTGACTTTGGGTGGTAAACACACAATGAAATACATAGATGATATATTACAGGATTGTATACTTGAAACACATATAGTTTTATTAGCTGATGTCACCCTAAAATATTTAATTTGTCACCCTATGTCACCCTAATAAAATTTTAAAAAATGAAATGGTCCTTTGTGAAAGCCTAACAATAAAGAATAAAATAACTCTTTGAGAAGGGTTGAATTTAAGTTCACACACACTCACGGAGGCACAAAGATACTCTTTTATCGTAGCTTTACCTATGTTGCTCTCCTGTATATTTGGAACCTATATTGCATGAGTCTACTTCAGTTAATGGCCTCAGAGAGCTAGAACTCTTTGATGTTTTGTACAAAATAAATGGCTGAAACAAAAAAAAAAAAAAGTGTGGTTGAGAATATAAGACAAAGTGATTGTAAAGCATTTAAAAAACTACATGACAAAATACTGCCATCTTATACCAAGTAATGCTGATAGCTCTGTGCTTAGTTTTACACAGGCCTGTGTTTAATGGCATGAAAACTTGAAGAGTAAAAGAAAAAAATTGAAGAAAAAAGAAATAAACTATTTTTCCTGCTTTTAATAAAATGATCAAGTGATAATTAAGTGAAATAAAAAGTATTACACTATTAGAATATAATGACAGTCTTAACATAGTATGTTTTACTTGAAATTTCAAAATGCTGACTGAGCAAAGGAATTGCTAATCAGAACCATGCATTATGGAAGTGGAAAACTTTATAGATTGGAAATTATAAGGAGCAGAGAAATAACTTTCCCAAGGTCACTACATTCTTACATGGCATAACTAAAAACTGAGCACATACATACCGACCCCAATACACAGAATTTTCTGTTAACACTTGCAACTATTAAAGTACATTTTTACTGATTTTTTAAAAATTAAGTCAACAGTAGACAAGTGTTCTCTTCCAAATTTCTATTGAAAATGATATGATAGTTTGAATTTTCCTAAAAGTCAGAAAAAGTTTGGAATATAACAACTTTTGTTAGACTAGTCATACATAAAATATTTCAGATCTGTATAAAGCTGAAAGCATGAAGAGAACATAAGTATTTTCTATTTCCTTCTATACTGCACTTACAACTACAGTACAAATCAACTTTTTTGTTTAGAAGCATTGCACAGGTGTACGTATAAGGCTTTGTTACATGAACATATTCGCATCAACTATCACTTCCAGACTGGATGGGTTACACTGATGGGATTTTCTGAGATCTAAAATCCTTTTCCTGGGTCTCTTTACCCAGCAGAGTGGGAGAGTAATTGCTCTCCAAGACACTTTTTTTAAAAATAGCCCAATTCTGGCCTGAAGTAGTAAGCACAAGATATTAAAATGAGTTTATAAAAGTAGAAAAAAGATGAAAAATTAGCAATTGGGGTACACTAACATTTGCTAGTAATAAAATGTGTACGAATTATGTCCACACAGACTGTTTTGAAAGAATTACAAAAATACAGGAAAACGACTCTGCCTTGCCCTAATCGGCTTTTCACCTTAGGTAGTGAGAAACAAGAGTTTTGAGCTGAAGATATCTCAGACAGTATATCCTTAGCCCACCCTTCTACTTACACATGGGAAAGCTAAAGCCCAAAGTGGTGTGTCAAACCCAGAAAAGCAATTTACTGAAAATAGTACTGTAATAAATCCTAATTTTTATTGGAGTAAATAAATCATCAAGATGAAAGCAGTATTTCGTGGCAACTAAACAGTTTTCAGTTTTTAAGTTAATAAATTTTAAGTCCCACATCACATAATCTGAAAGGCCATTATCTGACTTGAGTTAATGCTTTTCCCAAGGCCTTTTTGAGATAAACTGATATATTCCCCACATAATATACCACTGGTACAAAACAAACCCTTTACATGCGCTTATGTCTTGTAATTAACCTTATATCAGCAAGCATTTATGAAAAATTCCACAGAGGAGTGCACGCAGAGGACCCAAGTGAAGAAACAGTTAACTGCAGAGCCCCACCTCCTTGTTGTAAATAATCAAGGAAAGCCTTTTATAAGCAATACAAAATGTCACCACAGGCTGACGCTCTTTCTATAAGAATAATTAGATTCTTTTCTCTCTAGGATGATTAGCACATACTTCGTTGCCTTTATAACTCCGAATTCAGTTTTCGTGGTTCACATGTATTTTCCCTTCCCTTCAAAACAGGTAACAACGTGCCATGCCTAAAATACATCAATAACTATGTAGTGACTACAGACCAAAAGACCTGCAGGAGCAGGTACAGGAACTCGGATTTTTGCCCTCTAGGCCTGGACACACACTATTACAGCTGTTTGGGGAATAAAGGGCGGCAGGCTGGAAAGTCACTAGGCCCCTTTGGCCATCTATCGGCCCGGCATCCTCCCGGGGCGCAGCTGTGGAGAGCGCCCGGAAGAAGGCTCCCTTGCAGTTCAGGACTTGAGTCCACGGTCAGGACAAGGCATTTTCAGTGCTAATCCTTTCTGCTAAAACACACCGACTGACCATTTCACGCTTCTGCTAGCCCGGTAAATTCAGAGAAATCGCTGATCTGAGAGAGGCTGAGGCTTCCGACCCCTAGGG
The DNA here is from genome assembly GCA_004027475.1 of Anoura caudifer. Classification (NCBI taxonomy): domain Eukaryota; kingdom Metazoa; phylum Chordata; class Mammalia; order Chiroptera; family Phyllostomidae; genus Anoura; species Anoura caudifer. The sequence continues at coordinate 13,015 of PVKU01007099.1, forward strand.
GAGCCCCGCCTGATGCTGGAGGAAAGTGAGAGGAAACCAGTGCGGAGACGAAGCGCCAGCGGTGCGCAAAAGGAACCGCCACGAATGGGATCTGAAAGCAGAACCTCTCCCTTTAAGCAATTAAATGTTAAGAAAAATCTGTCCTGTGAGCTGACCTCACTGGAAATAAATACCAGAGCGAGGGCACTGGAAAAGATACGGGGCGTGTGTGTGCTCCCAGGGTGGGGCTGTAGGTGAGACACTCTCAAAGCGGCGAGACGGTTAAACTGAAAAGCCAACAGTGGGCGGGTGGAGCGTTTCATTTTACAAACTCATCGCCCTCATCCGCTCTTCTCTCTTCTTGGCGAATGAGGGCCCTTCCTTCCCACAGAAAAGGGGGAAATCTGCACTGTGCCAAACCCGAGGGGGTCTCTCCTCCGCACTTCCCCGGTGTTCTTACGCAACCCCTCCTGCTTTAAATCCGGCTCAGCTCGCGTTTCACAGTCCCCGCCCCAGACCCGAAGATGTGCCACAGCTTACAGTTTCTCCAACCTCAGAACAGCAGGTGAGCTCATTGCCTCTCACTCAGAAATGTAACTTTCAGAAAGAGATCGCGAGAGCACCCCCTCCCCCGCGCCTCCACCAAGCACACAGACACGCACAGCTGCAATTCACAAACACGTTCCATCCTCAGGTTCCAACCCCTGGCCCCACTTTCCCCCTTTTCCTAGGGGAGATACCCAGAGGCTTTCAAACCTCCTCTCTGGCCTCAACTTGCCAACAGCGGAAGCGATGTGCAGAATTAAAGAGCGACAAGGAAGTTTTTCTTTGACTTAAAAAATAAAGAAAAGAGTAGAAAAAAATAGAACCCGAAATAAAAGGAAGTAGGAGTTGTACTTGCAACTGTTTATGAAGGGCAGAGCTAGCAATTAAAACTTCATATGGGGGAAAAATCCAAAAAATTCCGAAGTCTAGCAAGGAAATAAACCTGCTGCTCTGTCAAGTGAAGGCGGGCGCGAAGAATGCGCTATTAGGACCAACTCATGTCAGCCACCCCTGGGTCTTTGGATGACAGAGCCAGAGGACCGCCCCAGGATGAGAAAGGGATTCCCAGCGAGATATTTTAGTTGTTGGGGGTTTTGCATTATTTTTTTCTGAGGCTCAGAACAGAACTGAGATCTGACGTTGAATCACAGGACCTGGAAAATTTACAAATCCTACAGTTAAGGTCAAACCTGGCTGGGTTCTTTGCCTACCATCAGTCCTAAACTCACTGCCCACCCAGAAAATGGGAGAGGAGGGGTCCAAACCACGATTTAAGATTTAGGAGGATTTTAAAGGAGCGATTAAAGTCCTCTTTCTTTCTACCCCTCCCATCGCCTCTTCGCCTCAGACCGAGGGGAAGTTTACCGGGTTTTATCACGAAAGAAGTGCGCCCACCTATTGCTTGCAAGACCTAAGCGAAACGAAAACTGCCCGGAGCAAAATGACGTGTACTTTGAAATCAGGCACTGGATTGTCAGTGGGCAACAGCTCGCCGCCCGGGCGGGAGCCACAGGGGTTAGAGGAGACAGTTGAATCCTGCCCTCTGGCCCCCGAAGCCCTGACCCTGGCCTCACCCAAAGTTCCTGGAGATTTACCCAGAGCCCCGTCGCTTCGCAAACTTGAGTCAACTGGCCAAGCCCAAACGTGTGGCACAGGTGACTGAACCCAAGGCCAGCTCTGCGCCCGCACCGCCGTCCCTTTAGTTCCCCCATTATCCTGGGTGCACTGCCCTGCGGTGCAAGGCTGGGGCCGGGGACCTAAGGAAGCTGCCCCCGGCCCACGTCGGCCGCGGGCTGTTCCGGGGTCCCTGCTCACCTGGCCTGAGGACAGCAGCGGAGATCAAGAGGCAGAAGACCAGACGGCAGGAGGGGGCCGCCTTCGATGCCATATTCCTCCACGTCCTCCGAAGCCACCGACAGAGTCCGCGACGTAGGAGGAAGCGTCGTTCCCTGTGCCCCGCGCTGCCCGCGCACTCGCGGGTCGGGACGCAGCGGGCAGCGACTTCTCCCAGACCCACAGCCCCCTGGGCTGTGGCGCTGCGCCTTCGGGTCTCCGCCACACGTAACTTTCCACCACGCAGTGCCCCAGCTCCTCCTCCTTACAACACCAGCCCTTGGCCCCTTGGCTGCTTCTCTGGGGACCGGCTAACCTCTCTCTGCCTTGGAGACACTTGAGCAATTCGGAAAGGTGTACGTGGTTCTTTTTGGCTGGTCTGTTATTTCCCTTCTCTTGGGATAATAATGATGATGATAGTGGCAATGTGCGTAAAAAGCCGGTGATAGGAAGGAATAGCCAGGGGTGGCAACAGGGGGCGGCGGGTCCAGGCGGTCTCCTCAGGTGGGCAGCAGTTGTGGCAGCAAGCGCAGCAGCAGGGATAGCGACGGCAGCAGCGGCAGCGCTCCGAGCTGCTCTGAGTGGGGAGACTGGGAGGCGTGTGTAAGCCGCCTCTTTCCTCCACCCTCCGACTCCTCCCTCCCTCTTCCCCCCCCCCCGCCCCCCCACCGGCTTCCCAGGACTCAGCTCGGAGCAGGTGGTTGGAACGCAGATCTGCAGCCTAGAGGCGCTGCAGGACCGAGGCGAAGACTGAGCCCAGACCTGAAACCTCGCGCTGGAGCGCGCGCGCGAGTGGGCGGGGTTTCTTGGCTCCGCCCCCCTCTGCAAGCGCGCCAATAAGAGGCAGACACAGAAGCCCCGCGCTCTGGGGGAGACCCCAGGACTGCCACTTGCCTGTGGCATTACTGGGGTAATAAGGGTAATAAAGCCTCTCTCAGTTCACACTGCTCACCCAGCCCTGTCGCGGTTCAGAAAACCAAATTACCCTTTTCTTTCCCCAAAACTCCAATGGCTTTGACTCACTCCTCGGGGAATTTTCAGCGGCGGTGTGACAGCCTCCTGGGTAGCAGGCAGGGCAGTAGGGGCGGGGAGCTCACGGAGTTGGGGTCCGAGGGCGGAGCCAAGGAGGAAGGAAGTGGCTGGAGGAGGCTGCAAAGGTGGGAACTGGTTTTCTAGGAGTTAACAGAAAAGCTGCGGTTGGCTGGGGACGACCTACGTACTAAGCTGATTCCTCCTCTTTCCTCTTCCACGCCTCACCCCCCCGTCTCTCACACACCTTTTTAAAAAAGGCAAATGACTTGAGTGGATTGCCCACGCCAAACAGAAAATGTTTACTTTTAACATGGGAAAATTAAATCAGGAATTTCTAAACCATACTTCGTCACACGGATTTTCCCAATGTCTACAAAGCCAGAACGTGTGTCTCCTCTATTTTGGATTAAGCGGCGATTCTAAGTTGCAAACAGAAAACCTTCAAGTTACTCGGATTAAAAGCCAAGCTCCTCTTTGTCAGTTCCAGAAAGCTAGGCACTCCTGCAGATGGACAGGATTCTCAGGCAATTTCTAAAGACTGAACCACCTCCCAGGCGGAACGTCGGAAGCCACGACGCTTTCAGATCAGGCAGAGAGCATGAAGGAGTATTTTCCTCTAGAACACGGGGGTGGAGCTGTCAGAGCCGTAAGTGGCTCTAAATCAAGGATGCGGGATCACAAGTCTCATCCCCCAAGCTTAATAAAATACTGGCCCCAGAACCACTTCGCCGGGACATTAAATAGCCTTTAGTGCATCACAGGGTCACCCCTGTGTGAGGCTACTCTCCCGCAGAGAATGCCAACTAGTGATCCCCACATACTGTGCTTTCATCAGAAGGCTTGGAGTCACCAGCTAGATGGGGGTGAAAGGAGTTTGCGGCAGGAGAAGCTCAATAAAACAAACGCACATGCACACATGCAATAATCTTTGAATTTTTTTTTTCATCTTTTTCATGCTTGAAACTATTAAGTTCCATTTTAGCTGCATTTTTTTTCAAAAGCCTATCTTATCCTCCTGGTTCTCCTTACATTACAATAACAATATTCTAGAGTAGAGCTCTTGTATTTTTCCTCTCAAAATAAGTACTTTCTCCCACTTGGTTTTAACATTAACATTTTATTTGCATCTTATGAACCAACCAACAGGAAGGCCAATACTATGAGGCAAATACTTTTTAAATCAGTATTCCATAAACTAAGTTTGACTAAATTGCTAGCATTCCGATAGATTCTATAGAATTTCTACAGGGAATTGTTTGTTTTCTTTTACCAATGGCTCTCTGTAGCTTGTGTTATAACAAATCATCAATCATCCTAACTATATATTTATCCAGTGTCCTCCACTTTAGTCTATCTGATCCCCTTTGTTTTGAGCTGGTAGTTAATACAGCATAATTGGTTTTTCTTATTTCTCCCCTGAATTATGTTTTATTGATTTTAGAGAGAGAGGAAGGGGGGGGGGGAGAGAAAGAGACAGAAACATCTATGTGAGAGAAAAACCTCAACCGGTTGCTTTCTGTACGTGCCCCAATCAGGGATCAAACCTGCAACTTTTTGGTGAACAGGACAACACTCCAACCATCTGAGCTGCTGGCCAGGGCATAGCATAATTGTTAAAAATAGATCTTCAAAAGGCAGATGGGCTGATTTTGGCCCTGACATTACTAACTGCATGATCCTGTACAACTTATTTAATCATTCTAAGCCTCATTTTCCTTAAACTTAAACAGGGGTAACAACAGTGTCGGTCTCCTGAGATGGCTGTGAGAATAGAGATCACACAAATAGCTCGTTGGTGTAGTAGAAGGAGCTTGGGCTTTGGAGAGCAGTCAAAGTCTAGTTAAAATTTCTGTCTGCACTTAGCAAGTGACCTTCAGCAAAAGTCAGTCTCTCTTAAAGTGTGATGACACATGAGAGTGCCACCTTTAAAAATGCACAGTTAAATCGGATCAAAACATATTCTATAAATTAATATCCTATGTGTATACAACTATGTACAGGATTCTGGAAGCAAATGATTTTGTGTATTATACTGACAAACATAGATTATACATGTTTGTATATAATGTCGGTAGCTTTCACAATCCTTTTTAGAAAGGAATTTGTCCTAGTTTAGGAAAATGCCTCCATAAGCCACTTGGAGCAGTAACTCCCAAGACTATTTATTAGTCATATACAGCAAAGGCCACAAAAGTGATGGTGAAACTACTGTGTATTAAACAACATAATAAAATAAAAATAGGAATCACAAAATAATAAAAATAGGAATTTCATAGAAGAGTGAAGAGGAAGATGCTCAGCAGAGAGGAAGACATAAAGACCAAGTCATAACAATTATGAGTTTAGGAATGGTCTAAGGCCTTTAAATATCTTTTATTAATTAGTAATAGTTATTGAAAACTTGCTATATGTTAAATTATTTTAAGAAACTCATATGAATTAATGGAAAATTCCCCCTCAAAAATCTTATGAAGTAGCTGCTATTGTCACCGTTTTACTCATGAAGAAAGTAAAGCTCAGAGACATGAAGTAACTTTCCTAAGGCCACACAGTGACTCACAGTATGGTAAAGCCACAATTCTACCCCAGGCACTTTGATGCTGGAGATTTATTCCTATCCACTTTGCTCATCAGAAATGTCTAACAATGTTTGACTTTCTTTTTTGGTTGAGAGAGACAGGGCTTAATTTAAACATAAGTTCCTTTCCTTCCTAAAATTTTAATAAAGTCTACTGTCAAACATATTTTCCTTAATAAAATTAATAAGGCAGTGTCCCCTATCTTCATGAGCCAGGTGAAGAGCATACAAGACCATCTTTAGACTGAAATAATTTAGCATAAGAAAAAGCTTGGAGTCAGAAATAAAGATAAGAATGTAAGCTCCTCAAAATAATGTAGTGAAGAGAGTCCTTAAAAGTCTAGGAAATGGGGGGTTGGATCCATCTTTCCTGGTTCTTAAGAGGAAGAGCTTCTCCTGCTGCATCTGGATCACAATCACTTTTGTTACAACTGATGATACATGTTATTCCAATGATTTTTACTATACAGTTCAGTCATGATTCAAAGCACCATAATGAATACCCCTTATGCCAAGAGGTAAAATGAATAATATTCAGGCAGGGGAAAATATATCTCATGTTACCTAGAACAGGAGAAGAGTTTTGCACCTTCAGTATGAAAGACTCATCATCAGTCAGTACAAAGCCAAGACAGCACATTAAGCAAATTTCCTTATTAGAATCTGTTGAGTTCAGAACTCAGGATCCACAGGCTCAGGCCAGGAGCCTTGCCCTGTACTAAAAGATTAATCCATCAGCATGTGGCAACATGGCCAGGTCAGGTACCTGAGCATTGAAGAGCTGAGGTGATTTTTTTTCCCTTCTGATAACACAATTTTCTACTGGAGATGTAATTTCACCAAAGATGGTTTGGGAAGTTAGTGACATTTGTTCTTTACCACCTTACATCATACTAGTCTGTATCCTAATTTTTGGAAAGAGCATGTGTGAAAGTCAAGAACATGCAACAAATCTAATTCATTTTCTTTTCCCCACTTCCTCATCAGTAATTACACATTTCTAACCAATACTTTGCAATACTCTCTAAATATTGATATATAAATGATAAGTGACAAGAAGGAGTTCCTCTTTACAGAACATAGACATTGAAACAAACTTATAAGGGAGGGAGACAGAAGGAGATAAAAAGTGTTTCCATTGAGTTTTTAGAGATGGGACTAGAAAGGATGATTCTGGTACTCATTCCAATATGTGTTTTTCCTTATCCCACCAAGCAATTCTTGGACACCAGCTGTGTGTCCTACATTTCAACTCAATCCAAACACTACCGACCTGTAGAGAGCAGTCAGCCAGATGGAAGAGATATATAGGGTAAGGTGTGTGGAAAGGAGAGTGGGCTTCTATGCCAGTCTCCATGTACGTGTTAACCAACCCTGAAGCGCTACACACCATGTCCTTTGGGTTTTTGTGGAGGCTTCATTACATAGGAATGATTGATTAAGTCATTGGTCATTGGTGATTGGACTTAATGTTTAGCCCTTCTGCCTTCTTTGAAGGTGAGAGGTGGGACTAAAAGGTCAAACTTCTAATTACATGGTTGAATCTCCTGGCAAACAGCCTCTAATCCTAGGCTACCTATGAGCTTTCCGAAACTTAATCCCTTAACACAAAAAAGACACCTTTATCACTCTCATAACTTAGGAAATTCCAAGGGTTTTAGGAACTCTTAGCAGGGAACTGTCAAAGTCAAATATACATTTCTTATTATAAATCAATAACTAGTCAGACTAAAGTTTAGGAAACACTAAGAGAATGAGTCAAGTCCTAGTGACCATAGTGAAAAATTTTCCAATATAAAGTAAAGAAACTCAATCTACAGGAAGAAGAGAGTGATAAAAACTATTTGCTATTAATGGAAATAAAACAAAAAGAACCATGTTCAGAATAGGAGCCTGAATAGTAAATGTTCTAAGTGACCAGGGCAAGAGAGAGCTTGAGCTCATGCACTGATGACAAAGATTGAAATTACAGGGCTAAGTGGGGCTTTATATTAAGTTTAGGAAGATAGAATTATTTTAAAGGGGCACAGAGATTAACAGGTATAAGATAAAAATCTGTTTCATTTCTGGAACCCAAGGTTTTTTAAGTTAATTTTGAAATCACTCTATATGTGAGTATCCGTTTTAAGAAATAGTCCTTTGATTTTATTGTTTAATTTCAATTTTAATAGTAGTATCAGTCATTGTTTTAATAAAACTTTGCAACTCACATCTTTAATAATGCTAGCTCAAAAATATGTCACTGGAGCTCAGGAGAGTAAAACGTTTCAAAGCCAATGGAAAACACTATGTTCTTATTTCAGACTGTAGGTTGCTCAGTGTCTGGGAACAAAAAGAAATACATGGCTATTGCACTTGAAGTAGAAATCCACTTAGTCATTTTCCTTCCTGTGTTAGATATGAAGAGAAAATCTAGCTAAGCTATTTAACTATAAAATTTACACAATAACTGTAAATGGATGTCAAAAACTCTTAGTGTAGCAAACACTTATATTTCATTAGTGATTTAAAAGTATAACAGTTTGTGTTTACAACTTGAGAGTTTCTCTTCAGAGGTCTCTATGTATATAGTTTTTGACATTCAACTGAAATAAACAGTTCTTTCAGTTTTTTTAAGTAGTTAAGTCTATTTTCTTCAATATTTTTAAGTATATTTTATTGATTATGCTGTGATAGTTGTCCTAATTGTTTCCCCTTTGCCCCCTTTGCACAATACTCCCCACCCATCTAGCAATCCCACCCCCTTAGTTCATGTCCATGGGTCACGCATGTAAGTTCTTTGATTTATCCATTTCCTATACTGTTCTTAACATCCCCCCAGTCTATTTTGTTCCTACACATTATGCTTCTTAATCCCTGCACCATTTCCCCCCTTCTCTGCCTTCCTCCTCTTTGCTGATAACCCTCCAAATCACCTCCATATCTATGATTCTGTTCCTGTTCTGGTTGTTTGCTTGTTTTTTTTTTTCTTTTAATTCAGTTGTTGCGAGAGTTGTGAATATGTTGCCTTTTTAATGTTTATGGTTTTGAGTTTCTTCTTTTTCCTAAATACGTCCCTTTAACATTTCATATAATAAGGGTTTGGTAATAATGAACTTCTATTTAGCTTTATGTTGTCTGGAAAGCACTTCATTTGCCCTTCCATTCTAAATAATAGCTTTGCTGGATAGAGTAATCTAGGTTGTAGGTCCTTGCCTTTCATTACTTTTAATACTTCTTGCCAGTCTCATCTTGCCTGCAAAGTTTCTTTTGAGAAATCAGCTGATAGTCTTGGGAACTTCTTTGTAGGTAACTCTTCCTTTTTCTTGCTGCTTTTTAAAGATTCTTTCTTTATTCTTTGGCATTTTAATTATGATGTGTCTTGGTGTTGTCCTCTTTGGGTCCAACTTGTTTGGGACTCTTTGCCTCCTGGACTTGTATGTCTATTTCCTTTGCCAAATTAGGGAAGTTTTCTTTCATAATTTTTTCAAATAAGTTTTCAGTTCTTGCTCTTCCTTTTCTCCTTCTGGCACCCCTACAATTCAGATATTGTTACTTTTAAAGTTATCCCAGAGCCTATCCTCGGTTTTTTGAAGTCTGTCTTCCTGCTGTTCTGATTGAATGCTTTTTCCTTCCTTGTGTTCCAAATCATTGATTTGATTCTCAGCTTCCTCCTCTCTTCTATTGGTTCCCTGTAGATTTTTCTTTATTTCACTTGGTGTAAGCTTAATTTCTTCCCTTATATTTTTGCCATATTTAATGAGTTCTTTGAGCATCCTGATTACTGGTGTTGCGAACTCTCTATCTGATAGGTTGACTATCTACATTTCATTTAGTTCTTTTTCTAGGTTTTTTTTCCTGTTCTTTCATTTGGGCCATATTTCTTTGTTTGCCTCAATTTGGCAGCCTCCCTGTGTTTATTTCTATGTATTAGATAGAGCTGCTTTGACTCCTTGTTTTAGTAGGGTAACCTATTGTAAAAAAGATACCTGTAAATTGTGTAGGGTGGATCCTTAAGTAATTGCCAGGGTGGGGCAACCCTCTTCATCACTTTGTGGCTCTGTGTTGGGGGGAGGGCTCAGAGAGGGGACAATGCCACTGCCTGGCTTATGAAGGTTTGCTTGGCACTTACCCTGTTTCCGGTCACTTTACCCACTTCCCATATGCAACTGGTGCCCTTCCAGCTACAGCACTGGTGGTGAAACCCAGAGTGGGTGGGTTTGAATGCATTCTAAATCTCTGTGAACCTTTTAAGGGGTGAAAATCCAGTCATTTATTCCACTGCCCAACCCCCACTGGTTTTTATAGCCAGAAGTAATGGGGATTTCTCTTCCTGATGCTGGAACTCTGGGTTGTGCAGTCTAGCCTGGGGCTAGGGTCACTTGCTCCCAAGGTACCCCTCCCAATTTTTATCTATCACACATGAATGTAGGACCATCTGTTTCACTGCCCTGTTCTGCTGCCTACCAATGCCCACCCTTCTCCACACCACATTGCCTCTCCCCTGCCATGTTTGTGACTCAGCTCCTCCTACCCATCTGGATGAATGTAGCTTCTTTTAATCCTTGGTTGTTGGACTTCAGTACAGCTCGATTTTCTAATGGTTCTGGCTGTTATTTGTTTTTGAGATCTGGTTATAATTCTTTCTATGGTTGCATGATGAGGCGAAGTGTGTCTACCTTACACTTCCATCTTGACTGAAAGTCCAGTTCAAGTTTTGAGTAAATAAAAAGTGACTCAAGGCATGATTTTTCAAATGTGTGATACCTTTAAAGAAATTTAATTAATTAATTAATTCTAAAGAAATTCTCCAGAGTTATCTCTACTTGCTTTGTTATGTGCCATTATGATCCATGGCAATCTCATTCAGAAATTTGAGGTGGACATATAATAACTGTAGAAATATGAAAACAATATATATCTGATTTATTTAAAAACAAATGGATCACCATGGATTTAATGGAATTCTGGAAAGCCAGATGAATTAAATACTAGGCCTAGGTTATCCATACTATTTCCCTTTAAAATAAGTAAGGTCGTTGAATTTATGGGAAAGTATTAAAAAGAAATTCTTGGATAAACGTAATTTCTAAGGAGTGGCACTAATTAGAAAAAATGATTAAGATTCATTTATTATGTAATATAAAATAGAAACTTAGAATACTAGAGACTTACAAGTAATTTAGATGAAGAGCCTTCCATCTTTATTCAAATACATAACTTTTTCATCTAACGTAGGTTTGTTCTGATGTCCTATTTCCTCTTTCCCCCTTATTCTAGCAATTCAAACCATAGTGGTCTCCTCATTATTCCTAAATACACCTACATAGCCCACACCAGGGCCTTTGCACTTGTTTCTAATACTTGTAACTCTGTCTCCCTAGTTATTAGTGTAGTTTACTCCATCACCTCCCTCAAGGTATCTGCTCAAATATTACTTTCTTATAATGTTTTCTGTGAACCACTACTTAAAATTTCAGTTCCCATCCCCAGTACTCCGTATCCCCCTTTCTTCACTCATTTTCTTTCTCCAGAGACTCTATCCTCATATAACATATATATTTAACTTATTTATCTTGAATGGTGCCTGCCACTCTTTACTAGCATGAAAGCTCAACAAAAACAGGAATTTGTGATTATTCTCCACCATATTCTCCACCATATGCCTGGAATAAACAGACACAGAGTAGATACACAATGCTACTTGATTAATGATTTCATCAAATCATGAATACATAAGTAAATAATAAATTGTTGTGCAAGGTAATTAAAACATTGATAAAGTCCTGCTTCTTTGACTACAGTTTGATAAGCAGCCTTTAGATACTTTAAGGCTTTTCAGCATAAGTAAAAAAATTCACGGAGCCAGTCTCAATACATCATATAAAAGATGAGGTAATAGAGGTCCCAGGAGCCAGAGACTTAACCAAAATTCGCAAAGCTATTAGTACCACTTTGCTTAAATGAAAATGGACCACTTTCTGGTACAGTAAATACACAAGATACCTTGTAACTTTTAAGTCAGATTCTCAGCATAATAAAATGTTTGGATGCATATCAGATAGTATTAATCAATTTCAAATACAGTCCATTTATCTAGACTCCTTTCAGAACACACATTTTGAATAATATTCTGTAAGTTCTTCACTAAGGCATAATTATAGATGCAGTACCAATATTGCAAAGTCTACAGAGGTGATTCAGTATTTAAGATTTTAAGCTTCAGTGTTCCTTATACTTTGTTCTTTACAGGGTGTATTTGGCAAAATTAAAATTCAAAGCAATGTATTCCACAAACATAGATGATTCATAACCTATTCAGCTAACAGTGCTATAGGACAAATATTTAATTTAATTTAATGTCCAGCATTTTAACATTGCATGGAGGTGTTTAATGCATTTACTTTTTCTTTGTGAGGGCTAGAAATTTACTTAATAATCATACCTGAAGGTAAAAAGCTTGTGAGAAAATACAATACATATTAAAACAACTATATAAGCCAATGAATAAAAATGATTTATAAACATGTTAGTATACGCTTTCACTGAAATTACAGGAATCTGTGATATGTCCTAGTTGGCAGAGATGCAAATTAAATGATTTTTGGCTATTGCTTTCAGTTTTGAAATTCTGTTAAAAGTAGGTAAATTGATACATTTTTTAAGAAAAATTATTTGCCTTTTTAGAAAGAATGGCATCCAAGTTATAGAGTAAAGCATTCTGTCCAAGAGTAGTTAACATATCAAGTTAGAAGAGAGTCCCCAAAAAGTGTACCTCTCAATTATTTTTCCTAGACTTAAGGACATTTCAAAAGAGTGCTACATCCAGGGTTATCCCTTAGATATTTATTTTTTCAGAAAAACATTCAGTTTAGGTTTTTTTTTTTGTTTTTGTTTGTTTGTTTGTTTTTTACTGCCACATGGATATTTTATTTTTAATTTTAATTTTTATTTACTGTTTATGCTATTACAGTTGTTTCAATCCCCCCATTAGCCCCCTTCACCCATCCCATCCCCCACTTCCACAGTCAATCCCCACACTGTTGTCTATGTCAATGGGTCCTTCATATATGTTCCTTGACTAAGCCCTTCACCTTCTTACAAACAGTCCCCACCTCCCCACTCCCCTCTTACAGCTGCCAGTCTGTTCCATGATTCTGTGCCTCTGGTTCTATTTTACTCATTAGTTTATTTTGTTCATTGGATTCCTCTTATAAGTGAGAACATATGGTATTTGTCTTTCACTGACTGGCTTATTTCACTTAGCATAACAGTCTCCAGTTACATCCATGCTGTTGCAAAAGGTAGGAATTTCTTTTTTTTCTTCTATCGTGTAGTATTCCATTGTGTAAATGTACCAGAGTTTTGTAATCCACTCATCTGCTGATGGTTACTTAGGCTGTTTCCAAATCTTGGCTATTGTAAATAAAGCTGCTATCTGTATGTCAAGAAGTGTCTATTCAAACCTGTTGCCCATTTCAGTTCAGGATTAAATAAACACTAAATCTATCTTTAAATGTAAAACACATCAAAGACAGTTTGAGAAGTGTGGGTATCATATGCATTTAGCCTGACTAAGCAGGTGGACTTTACTTACGTCTTTTCCCCATAACAGCAACACAGTCATCTTCTATTCTCACTTCCCACCTCCTACAGTCTTCAACTTTCTTCCAGAAAGACTAAGAAAAACTGCCAAATTACTCTATCTTGAGGTAATGCTTTACCATACACTCAAATTCCTGCCATGAAATTTAAGATGAGTAGTCTTTCCAGTTCTAAAATGATCAGCATCTCCTCCTTTCCTTTTTTCCCAATTATCACCTTGCCTTTTGCCTGTTCTGTGAAGGCTTAGCATTTTGAGTGAAATGATAAAGCCATGATAATTTATGAATGAAAGAATGAATGTATTGTGACCTGTGTAACCATGAAGGAAATGCCCAAAGAGCATTGAGTCATAGACCAAAGAAACAAAAGAAAATAAATTAGCATATCTTAGAATTTAGGTCAAGAAAGAAATTGAGTTCTTGGTAATTCCTCAACCCCTCTCCTCTGCCTTTTTTTTTTTTCTTTATAAGGGAGACATTATTTTCATATTCTTCTTTAGTCAGCTGATGTTTGTCATGGGTTCAAGAAATTTTTTACTAAGGTTTTTGTACTGGCCCAGATATTTTCAACTGAAAGTGACAAAAACCACTCCAATGACCTTAATGAAACCCAACCAAAAAGAAAAAAGAAAAAAAAAAAGACCAACAGCAACCAAAAAACCCACAAACAAACCCTCAGACAAAACAAAAAACAGGATGACTATTGGTTTAAATGACTGAGAACCCCAAGTCTGTATAGTATTTATATAATTAGGCATAGCAAGATCCAGACATTTGAGCGAAGTTTGAAAGACTAGGTTTTTTGTCCTTCTTCCTATATCTTGGCTTTATATTCCTTTGCTTGTCTTAAATTGTTTTCTGAATTTTCTCTGCAGCAGCTCAACATCCTCCACACTGAAAAGGAAATTACCTTCAGATATGAGTCGCTATACCCACAAAGATTAAAATCCTAAAGGAAGAGATATTCTCTTAGTGCTGGAAAAGGTTTGATTGGCCTTGCCCATTTCTAGAGTAATTTACTGTGAATAAGAAGATCCAGGACCATGGTTGATCATTGACCAGCCCTAGGCTGTATGTCCCCCCACGCAGCCAAAGGACAGGTGGGCATCGTGCTTGACAGAACCTCAAAGTCACAGGGATTGGGGTCATTCCTCAATGAGCAGACAGAAACAGTAAACATCCACTTAATTTCCTCTAGATTATTATTTTTTGGTTCTTAGAACCAATATGTTTTCTAACCAGACTGTGTACAATATGAATTGATTATCAGAAGGGAAAAATAGAAATATTCTGCAACATGGGAAACATAATTTTATTCTCACTCTTTCTTCTTTTAAAGGTCTAGATTATTGGCACAGAGGGACAACAGGTGTTATTTTCAGGAATTAGCTAATGTTTTTTTCTCCTCATTATCCTATGCACTATCTGGTTATGTGGGGAATAAGGGGAACATTGGTTTTGTTTTGGGCTTGGAAAGATGTGGAATAATGTGAAAAAATAAGTATTCTGAAGTATTTGCAAATATATTTATATTCCTTGGATATAACTTCAATAAAAGGTACATACATTCAGACAGTCTGACAGAACAAGCAGGACCCCTTTTGAAGGTGAGCACAAAGTAACTCTTTCCAACTTTATTGTCTATTTTTTTGTTATGGCTTATTTTCCATCACTTGATTAGCTTAATCTGTCTGTTATTGTCCTTGCCATAAAGAAAAAGTAGATAAATGGCCAGAAATTTATATTGACCAATCTTTATGATTCATCTAGTCCTCATTTTGATCCTGTAAGTTCAATCATTAAGACAAGTGCCTGCTGACAGTTTCAGATAAAATAAGTCAAAGTTTAGACCTTATTTTTTTCAAGCGAACTGTTATCCTTCAGGCATGGTGATTTTAAGCAAGTAGCTGCCCCCAATGTAATCTAAACCATGCTTTCTACTTGACGTAACCACAATTAGTTCAATCCATCTACCTTCTCTGAATATAACTAACTTAATCCGCATTTCAGCCTTCATTCATTACCTCTTTTTTCTCCAACAATTATCCCAAATCCTCTCCACTTCTCCTCTAACCCATTGTCCAAATATCTTTTCCTCCATGGTACAGTTGTATGCTGGAGGCTTTCCCAGGCTCCTTGTGACCATCAGTTCCAGATGCTGCATTCAGTGATCTTGCATTGGCAGCCTGAAATCCACTATTGTGGAATTATTAACACCCTATGGGAATTGGAAATTGGCAAACACTTTAAATCAGGGTTGTTTTTGCTTTTGAGAGCTGGCTATAAAGCATTCTTTAGCACACTCTTGTCCATGGAACTGACTTCGGTCTTCATTAACCACTTAATAGTTTCTAAGAGCCTAAGCTTGATGTCAGGTAACCTGAAGCTCAAGTTCTGGCTCATCTGTTTAGTATTCATGCTACACTGAGTGAATTACTTCACCTCTAAGTCAGCTTTATTAAGTAAAATAACACATGTACAGCCCCTACCACAGGAAAGTACTAAACAACATTAGGCATTTCTCCAATAGCCTGTGATGCTTCATATCCATACTGTTCAAGGATTTGGTTAGCTATGATTCTGGCCAGGTATGGATATCATTTGCATGTGCCCTTTCTACCATAAAAGCCCCATTCTTAAAAAGGGTCATCATAGTATCCTGCTTAGTGTATTTACTAAAGAGGGAATCCACAATAAATGCTACTTTAGGGGATATTTGTAGAGTAGACAATTTAGATAGTCAGGAATGTATTCCCAATGATGCCTGAAATGATTTTAAGAGAGTATAAAGGCAGCACCAACTAGTGAGAAGAGCACTAAGTCAGGTGTAAGGATTTCTTAAGTTCCAGTCTCAGAACATAGCGAATGAAAAGGGCAAGAACTCCACGATTAGATAACTCTAGCTTGAGTTCTAGTTTTTTTTTTTTTTTTTTTTTTAATTAGCCATGCAGACTTCACCAAGTTCTGACCACAGCTTCCTCATCAGTTAAACAGGCTTAACAATAGCTTTATACTTAGCCTCAGGAGTTAGGAGGGTTGAATGCTTTACTAGATGCTAAATGTGGGGACAGTAGTCTCTAAATAAACGGGGCTATTATTATTCTTCCATTAGTTGATTGTGTGGTTTAATCTGCTTAAACTTCATAGACTTTGACAATACCTGTACAAGTTAGAGGGCTGATTTTGTGCCCTCTTAAGAGGTCCTTTATCTTGAATGAAATTGTTTGTGCCTTAAGCCCTTTATTGTAGAAATAGATAGAAGACTCGATGCCAGTATTTTTGGTGTCTCATGACTCCTGCCTCAGGCTCCCATAATCTGTACAGAAAGTTTCCAACTAGTGTCCCCACCATCTGGCTCTTCTCTTCATCCTTCAGACTTCTCCAGTTATCTTAGGACAGACAGACACAAAAATTGATCGTGTCACTCCGTTTCTTTAAAATCTCCACTGGAGTCATTTTACCTACAAGATGAAAGCTCAACTTACAACCAAAAACCTCTACAGTCCTTGACATTCTTGCTCTTCGTGTCATACTTGCCCATCTTAGTTTCGTATCACAGCACTCTCTTGTGAATCATATGCTTCAGTCAGCTTGAACTCACTGTTTCCTAAACATGCCATAGCAGCCTTTCTTAATGGGTGGTATCACCTATATAGTTCCCTCAGCCTGGAGTGCCTCTACCACTCCCATCCCTTTGTTTTCCTGGGATGCTCCTACTCGTATTTCAAGACCCACCACACCTGTCAAGTTGCTTTTTAAGCCTTTCCTGATTCCCCAAGGCAGTGTTAGTCATGCTGCTTCTGTATTTCTAGGAACTAGCACTTAGTTCTTTGAATTATATTTATGTTTACAAGTCTGGCTCCTCCACTAAAACAGTGACTTCTTAGTAGTGATGTGCCACAAGTCTGGAGTCAGACTGTCTGGTTTACCAGCTCCACCCCTGACCTCCCCCAACACAGAGTAGATATATGAGCTTGAGGAAGCTTCTTAGCTTATTTAATCCAAGTTTTCTCACCTATAAAAGAGAATGCTTCATTGTAAGTGTCCATATAATAACCAAAAGAGAAAACACAGGTAAATCTCCTATGCCTATGCCAGACATATACTAAGGGCTCAATGAATATTATAAAAGATGATGCTGATGAGGACAGAGAGCAGAAGGGGGAAAGTAATGAAAAAGAAAACTCATTTACCTTTTCAATCCCTGGGCCACTTCCCAGTTTCTGATACCTATTAAGTGCTCAATGCCCGTTTATTGAAGGAATATTTGCACTACTTTAAAAGGCAGCTAAGAGAACAAATACCAGCTTTTTTCTGATACCTCGGGCCACGATTTTGAATGAACTTTTGGGATGCCAGAAACCGAGGTGCTGATGAAGAAGAGGAATAGAGGAAAAAGAGGGAAGAGAAGCAAAAAGAGAACTGTTGTGTTGGGGATGCAGAGTAGAGGTCAAAGTACCCTACTCCGCAATTTTCTCTAAGCACTTTGGTTGGTTTTGTTATGAAGAACTACAACAGGCTAAAAAAAGAAAAAAAGAAAGAGAAAAAAAAAAAGATAGCAGAAGTACAGATTGCCAGTCTGGAGAGCAGCCCCACAGGTAGGCATTACTTGGGTCTAAGGCCAGTCAAAGCAAACTTCTTTGATGAGCTTTGACAGCCCTAGGGCAAAGCAGCAATCCAGTCAGGGTCTGGAATGCAAGGGTCTGGGAATGAAAATGTGAGTTCCTACAGGGAGGGAGGGACAGATCTCACTTAATTATGTAAACCCCTGGACTAGAAAGGAGGGAATGTTGAGAATGGAAGACCAAATTAGCAGAATAATATACTCTGAAGGCATTTAAGCAGAAACAAACTTGACACACAGGGCATAAAAATTGAGGCTTTTTTTAATTAGTCCAAAAGACCAGGCTGGAACTAGACTAGAGGTGCGGTGGGACAGGGATAAGAGAAAGTAAACTGGGAAAGACAAACGGGAGAATTGGAGAGAAAATCAGTGCTGTTGAATTTATTCAACCAAAAAAAAAAAAAAAAAAAAAAGGAGGGGGTTGGAAAAATAATGCTCGCCTGTTTTCATCAAACAATGGATGCTCCCGAGACCAAGAGTCACTGCTGACTCACTTTTGCGCTTGGTAGAGAAAAATGAAACAAACATAACATAATGAAACAAGAAAAAGGAAGGTGTGTATGTCTTCTCTTTTTCCTGCCTTCGTCCAACCGAGTGTTTCCTTCAGCCCCTGAGCCCGAGCGCGATGTTTTTGTTGTTGTTGTTGTTATGTTTTGTTTTGTTTTGTTTTGTTTTCTCTCCTTTGCTAAGAGTCGCATCCTCTGGGCTCCCAGCGGCTGGTATCCATTCTCCAGACGCTGTTTGGGTTTGATTTGGAGACTGCACAGGCCAGGAAGCTGAGCCAGTTCTCTCTCCCAGCAGTTTTTCTCTCCTCTTCTGGTCCCTTCCTTTTGCTTCCCTCAGTCCCTCTACTCTTCTGCCCAGCTGTTACCTGTGTTCCTTACCCGCATCTCCCACCTGGAAGCCCGGAGTGGGGTGCATTGAAGCTCCTGGAGAATTGTCAGAGTCTCAAAAGGAACTCGCACCCTTCCTCTTTAAGAAACCATCCTCTGAGAGGAGAGCGTTTTCCAGGGCCTAGGACTTTTCTGTCTACAGCCGGAGGAAAAGACACCACGTGACGTCCTCAGCTACTGGAGCGGGCACTGCTGGGGTAGGGACCCGGAGAGCCCGGCTGGCTGCACCCTAGCAACAGAGGAGCTCGTACCTTTGCCACCTGGTGAGGTTGGGGATTGCCTGCTCTAAGATCGTGTGGCTCCTGCCTTACCCAGAAAGAGGGCGTGGTCAAGATGTGGTCTCTTAAAATTGCCCTGAACTTCTGTTTTTCCTGGTGAGGGCCAAGGCCTGCCTCCTTGGTCAGAAGTCGTTGATTCATCATTTCAGGAAGTGAGTAGACTGACATACCTAGAGAAACGTTACAAATATGTTAAACAATATAAACAAATAAGTGTCCATGTCCTGCCCCTGTCTTTAGCAAGAAGTCCAAGATTTTTCCTTTTCCTTTTCTTTTCTCTTCTGTTCCTTTCTTCTCTTGATTTCTTTTCTTTCTTCCTTTCTTCTTTTGGGGGCCGTGGGGGAGGGGAACAGTCTGGGAACACTCCTAATAGCCCCAGTATCCCATTAATTTTCCATTATAAAATGGCACTACATTCCAGATAATTTCTCGATATGGTGATTTCGATCAAATCAACACCTGAATCTACCAAGAATAAATACAACTATTACTACTGGAAAAAAATTTTCCGGAATCAAGAATGAGTAACTTTGGGAAGGCTACCACTTGAACTGCTGGTCTGGAAACCAGAAATAAGATTGTGAAGTACCACACGATACTGCTGAGTTGGTTGCACAGAGTGAAAAGCCTGCACATATCTTAGAGGCTCTGGGGATTGTATTATACTTAGGTGAAAATGCTGATCTTGGCATAATTGATATGTAGATGGTTCTTGAATCGATGTAGGAAACAAAAATCATAAGAAATTCTTGGGTAATATCTGGGAGAGAACATTTAATTCTCTACCACTTGAGAAAAGGGAACAGTTCAGCTTTCAAAATGTATCTCCATTATACAGTCAGCCAATAAAATATAATCCCCACTCAAGCAATTAGAGAGCATGGCGTTGCAGTTGGGATTTTTAGCTTGGTTAAAGCAAATAAAAAAATACTGTAGAAGAAATGAGATCAAACTTGTTGAAACTTGGATTTGCAGAAATATAAGGTAGCTTGGAGAGGATGATTTCAGGTGGAAAATGACCTTTTTATTATGTGCAGGAAGGCATTAGAATGTCAGAAGACATGCTGGAAAGGAGATTTATTACCATAAACACAGTTGACAAGTTCCGTTTTGTTGAGTATTTTGATGGAGGAAGGAAGCCAGCATTTCAGGAGGTGATTAAACAGGCTCTGCAAAGTGTTCAGTAATCCAAGAAGACCTGAGTGGGGAAGGACTGTGTTACTGTCGCCCTTCTGAGAGGCTCCTGGGAGCCTCAAGGACCCTGTTCCCCCAGAGATTTGCTTATTCCTTGTCAGAACATTTGGACTATGTGGATTATATGATATGGGAGATGGAATGGATATTCTGTCTGTGTGTGTATGTGTGTTCTTGTAGAAATTTCAATGTAGATCGTTTTTGTAGTAATGTGAAGTTAATTTGTATATATTATTTTACATTTTGAAGGCCATATTTGATACATGCACATACCTTGTGTTGCCTAGAGGGGCTAATGTTAGAATGCTCATTTTAAAGATAAGGAAATGGGGCTGAAATGAGGGAAGTGATTTCTCCATTGTCCTTTTCCCTTTG
Source organism: Anoura caudifer (assembly GCA_004027475.1). Classification (NCBI taxonomy): domain Eukaryota; kingdom Metazoa; phylum Chordata; class Mammalia; order Chiroptera; family Phyllostomidae; genus Anoura; species Anoura caudifer. The sequence goes on from PVKU01007099.1 coordinate 33,429, forward strand.
CCACAAAATCCTTCACAGTGTTTGTGACTCATCACATGAACTTTAAACCCACATGGGACCTCCACACATCCTCTTTTCTTGATATTTCCCCTTCTTTTTAGTTTGAGTACTTAGTTGAAATTCTGTTGAAATTTTTGATAATTCTCTAAACTTGTTCACTCTCTAGTCTTCCTTGCTTTGTTTTTCTCTTTAACCCTTCTGTTTAATATACTTTAAATTTTACATACTTGTCTTTTTTTTCTTTTCTGCTCCAGAGAATACCATCAGTGAAGACATGAAATTATTTTTGAGGAATGGGGTTTGGAGGGTGTGGGGACTTTTCTTCTGCTGTATCCCCAGTGCCAACTGAAGTGCCTAGTAAATAGTAGGCACTCAATAAATATTTATTAAATGAATGTATGTATACATGAAAGAACAAATGCTTGAAAAGAGGCACTTGTCCATTTGAATCTAATCAGTTTCTCTCTGCCACTGCTTTTTGTAAGGGAGGTTTGCTAATTATTGATAACTACTTAAAAGAAAAATAATCAAAGTAAGCTCACTGTAGGTCTCTGGACACTTGCTATGGAGATGATATTCCTTCTCTGTTTCCATTAGTTTTTTCTGACTATCAGCTGATTGTGATGTGGGGATCCTTCTTTTTAGATCACCAAATGATATCTCTGCTAAAGGCATGGAATATTTTTCTGTCTGTGTCTTTGTTGCCTCCTATCCCCCTCACCTTTCTCCCTGCACAACCCTCAGGAAATGCCCCTTGCAGACACGCAGCCAGGAATGCATTTTTCCTGGACCGATGCCTTTTACTTAAGATCTTTCTAGACTCTTTCCTCCCTCATTAAATTTTACCTACCACTTTTCCATCCCCTCTGATGTCTGCTTTCCACACTGTTTTTATGCTTTCTAGGTAATATATTTTTATTTTGTGAGAATCAAGGTATAGCAGGATTGGAAGCCCACATAATACAGCTGCTCTCTCAGTGAAGCAAATCCTTCTACAGCGTTGACAAGTGAGAGGCAGCATGGCTGAGGACTCAGTCTGTAGACATGAGACAGGTGTGCATTCTGCCTTTTACCAATTATATGACTTTGGGAAAATGACTTGGCCTCTATAAGCTTCAAGACTTCCGTTTACAAATGATGTCGAAATAAATCTCACCTTTTAGGGCCACTGTATTTAACAGGGAAAGGCAGGGAGAGAACATGGAATGATTCCTTGCCAGTTATAACTACTAATAAATATTAGCTATTACTAGAAACATCCTCGATAAATGGTCTTCCGGACTCCATTTCAAGGCCTTCAGTGTTGGGGAAGGAGATCACTGCTTTCTTGAGTCAGTCTGATATTTTTGAAGACACATTGTGCATGTGCTGTAAAAATCCTTTAGAATTAGCCTAAACCTGCTTCATTATAGCTTCCATCCATTGGTCCCAAGGATTTTCTTGGAGAAACATACAGTACATAGGTACTGTCATGAACTGAAGACTTGTGTCCCCTACAAATTCATATGTTGAAACACTGCTCCTCAGTGTGACAATATTTGAAGATGGGGCTTTGGGAAGGTAATTAAACTTAGATGAGGTTATGATGGGATTAGTGACCCCAAAAGAGGAGGAGGAGACAAGAGAGCTGTCTGTTGTTAAAGCCACCCAGTCTGTGCTATTTTCTTACATTACCTGAGCTAATCAAGACATGTGGCCTGTCTTTTATAAGCAAACATTTAAAATTTCTAAACACAATTATTTTAGTTCATCTATATTTTCCCCATTTAAGTTATAAATTTCCAATTCCTTCAACTGTTGTTCATCTGTAGTGGTTTCTCACCCCATCGCCAACTAACTGTTCTCCTCATGGTGACATTTTGTTTACCTATATGCCTCTTCAAAAGATGCACTAGAAAAAGATGCAGTGACCTAATTTTTGTCTAACTAGTTCAAATTACAATGGAAGTATTGTCTCCCATGATCTGGACATTCTAAATAGAAATTGAGATCTCATTAAATTTCTTGGCAACCATGTCACACAATTGGAGGCATATCTAACTTGTCAACCACAACTTGGAAACAGAGTAAGAATTCCAGGCCTTTTACCCATGAAGCACTGATAAACCAGGTCCAGCCTCTTTTGTACACGTGTGACTAAGTGTGTCTAACAGCAGTGGTTAACATTTATAGTTATTAAGTCACAGTTAAAGGAACTTCTGGAGAAAATGCTTTCAATCTGTTGTTTCCAAACATTTTTCCTTCTCAATACACATAATGATGGCATTTACATGAAATACAAATGCCCATGGGCACAGCCATAATGGTATTTGAAATTTCCATCTGCCAGTTTTAACTTCACACTTTACTCTTCTGTGCAAAAAAGCATGTTAGAACTTGAGTGAGTAAAACAGAGAACTAAATGTGAAATATAATAGCCTAGGTTATATAGGTTAATATCTTCATGATATTAGGGGAGAAAGTCATTTCATATGCAATGTAGAAAGAGAAAGAAAGAAAAGAAAGAAAGAAAGAAAGAAAGAAAGAAAGAAAGAAAGAAAGAAAGAAAGAAAGAGAAAGAAAGGAAAGAAAGAAAATAATGCAATCTGACACATTTGACTTCATTGAAACAAAAAATGTGCAAAATGAAAGATATTTGCAACACATGTATTTGACAAAGGACTAGTATGTTCCCAAATTATAAAGCAATCCTACAAATTATTAAGAAAAAGATAATCTGAAAAGTTGTGGGTTTGACCCCAGACCAGGTACATGCGATCCCCTGTCTGGGTGCATATGGGAGGCAACCAACTGATGCTTCTCTCTCCCATCAATGTTTCTCTCTCTTCCTTCCCTTCACCCTTCCTCTCTCTCTAAAAATAAAGAAAAATGGCCTTGGATGAAGGTTAAGATAGAGGCGATCCATAGAGAATTGGCAAAAGACTTAAGTAGGTACTTCCCAGAAGAAACCTGATTGAAAAAAATCATATGAAAAAATTAGCAATAGTACCGTAATCAGAAAATGGAACTTAAAATTCAATGAGCTAGCACCTGATACCCAATAAAGCTGTAAAGTTAAAATGATTGACAGTATCAAATGTGAGGGAGAAGTTAGAGCAACAGGAACTCTTCTACTCTACTGGTGAGAGTGCCAACTGATGCATGGTTTGGAAAACATTTTGGCACAGCTTAGTCAAACATGTGCATATGGTATACATTACACAGTATAGAGGCCAGGATGCTGTAAAATAGAATCCTAGTGGTATTTGCCTTTCATAAAGCAATCCCAAGTGAATGGTCCAGTTTGGGGGATGCCCTCTTCTACCGTCATTTTTAGGAATCTTCTCTATCATTAGCTCTTTTTTAAATCATTGCACATGTTTGCACAGTCTATAGGATGGGCTGCAGGCACATTAATGTCCCAAGGTATGGTAAGGAAAACAAGAGCACAGAGGAGTACACATCCAATTTTTTAAGGTGTAGACCAGGAAGTTTCTTACTTCCTTTTCACTTAAACTCCATTGGCAAGAAAGTAGTCAAATGGCCACAAATGGCTGTAAGAAGGCTGGGGAATGTCTTATTCAGTCTTCTATTTCTACGGGGTGAAAAGTGAATGGATAATAATGAGCAATCTCCGTGGCACCTATGACAGAGCAATTCTACTCCTGTACCCTAGAGACATGATTCTAGCTGTCCACCAGGAGACACTGCATCAGAATATTCATGGCAGCATTGTTTTAGTGACAAAAACATCTGGAAATGATTTAATTATACATTAACATAGACAGAATAAATGAATTGAGCTATGCAATGGAATATTATATATTCGTGAAAATAAACAAACTTAAGCTACATATAAATATAGACAAATGCCCCAACAGTACTACAAAATGAACAAGTGACAGAATACACTCAGTATTATTTCATTTGTGTAATGCTTATAAAAAAGAGAAAATGTGATGTTTAGGGATGGATGGTAAAATAGAAGAAAAAGAAAAGAATAAAATCTCAAAGATAGAATAATGTATAGCTGTCTTTCATGCAGAAAGAAGTAAATGAGATCAGGTAAAAGCACTCAGTCATACTGGCTCTACTCTATGACATAACTGGATTGGGAATACATGTCTTTCTTCTTTTCTGTGTGTATATGTTGAACAATAAAATCTTTCCTGAAAAAGCAAATTTAAAAATTCTGTACTTTAAGTAGACAATAACTAATTATTTGTGGCATGTAGTTTGCAATATGTGTGAAGACAGCATGATTATTTTCTACCCAGAGGTTGGATTTGCAGGGGGGGGGCGGGGTTAGATATTCTGGGGCCATAGGTCAGGGCAGATTCTTCCAGGATGGGAACAAGTGTTCCTTCTATCATTTAATGTGGCTTCCTCTTTCTCTGTTTTGTCTTCTGGGTGGGTCAGCTCATTCTCTGCCCACCTATATGCAAATTATACAGCAGAGCATGCACTCCTGTACTAAGCATATAACCACAAGTCGGATTTTATGAAGTCACAGGTCTCTGTCAGTGTTCTCGCCAGTACCTTCAATACAGTGTAATGAGGCAGAAATGGTTCTGGAATCAGGATGCCTGTGTTCAAATCCTGGCTCTGCCCTGTAACCACAGACAATCTTCTTGACATTACTGAGTCTCCATCTCTTCATCTATGCAATTGGAATTTTAATAACATTTACTTTATAGCATTATTGTGGGGGTTAAACAATGTAATGTGTAATAATTTCACAGTACCTACATAGAAGATACTTAAAAATGTTAAGATAAAAAAATGCAAGGGCAGAAACATTTCTTTCTCAGTTAGCAATTGGCTAATACCAAGAGATGTTGTAATGTAACATAATGCCTGGCCAAATATAGAGTCTTTTTAAATGTGTTACATATGTGTACAAACTAGTTCTAACATAACCCTGGCATGTAATGGACACTCAATAAATCTTGGCTTCCTTCTATTTTAAGATATTTAGAAGCTTTGTCCTGTTTCTTTCAATATGTTATTATCCATGAATCTACTAATTAGAGCCCTAAGTTGTAATTAGGAGGTAGAACATCATACAAGAGAAAGTCACTTTGTCCAGAGTATTGTAAAGTTTTGCTCTGAATTTTTTGCTTATGTCTGAAGGTCAGAATCCCAAGGGAACAATGATGTAAAATAAAATAAACAGGATAGCTGTATGTAAGCTTCTAGTACTGTCATCGTATACAATCCAAAGTTAGTGCTCTTGCGCTTTCTTTTCCTCACTTGGAGTTGCTTTAGAGGCTGTCTTAAACACTAAGATAAATAATTAATATATGTTTGTCTTTGAAATTTGAGTCTGAATTTTGGAAATAGCTGAAAGCCACACAAAACTAAGTATGGTGAATAATAAAAGTGAATAAGTTGAGTAATACCATTTTTGGTCAAAAACTTTGAGATGTTTACTTGTACAGTCTTGTAAACTGGCTCTGAAGCCAAAAGGAGGTCCATACACTGTTTAGGCAATGAGACTATCTTTGGGGTAATTTTAAAGATTCTTTTTCATCCTGTCCAACCACGTTGACTTCATTCATATACAATAAAGTCATATCAGTTATTAAAATATTCAAATGATTCTGTACCTGTTCCTGATAGCCTCTGACCTAATGCTGTTAAACATGGTTCCCCCAGATTTCCAGCTGCTCCTGTCCCTGTATTAGGTTGACTCCTGGTGTGGCAAGAGGTTTGGAACCCTGCTCTAGTATTTCGGCCAGTGTCAATTCTGATTGGTTGATGCCAGTGCCATTCAGTTTGCTAATTATTTTAAATATCACTACTGTCTATTATTCTGTCTGACCACAATTTCATGATTCTGGCAATGTTCATTGGAATGTTAAGCTTGGATAGTTTAAATAACATCAACAAGGTCTTTCTGAGATGACCAGAACAGAAAATTAGTAGGTTTTATTTTTTGGAATAACTGATCATCATCAAAATAGTTTTCTTAATAAAGTACATGCATCAGATTAAGATTTCATATATATATGTGTGCGTGTGTGTATACACACATTCATATATACACACAAACATACTTGCAATACAGACAAGAAAGGATCCTAAATATCTCTACAGTTAATTCTAATACCTTTATAGATGTTAAAGCATAATTAATTCTACCAATGATAATTCCAGGAGACTCCTAGGTATGATAAAAATAAGCAGAGTAAGTTCCTAGCTGCTTATAAGGCAAATAGCAGTCTAATCTGGAGGCTTGGTAGGAAAAAATACCTTTGAAAATCCATTTAGGTACTTCTGGTCTGTTTACTTTCATAGTTATCAGTTGTTCCCCACTGTATGCACCTCACTGATATTTCTATTGGCCCCAAAATGGTGATTGCTTCATTTTTGTCATAAATAACTCCATCTTATTGGCAATTCTCTATTAGGGTTTTATTTTACATTAATTGTGACTGCCAGCAATTGGCATCATGTGACCACACATTCAGCTGCAGCAGCAGTTTACCTGCACTAATCCCAAAGAAGCTGTGTTATGAAACAAACACATAAATAAAATGTTATAAAAATGTTATGCCTTTTTACATTTCTGTATATATGTTTGAAAGTAATTTTGCTTTCTTTTTCCTGTTCTTTGCATTTTGCAAGAAAGAAATGAAAGGAAAATAAAACCATACGATTGCCAGGGACCCCAGCACAAAACACAGTGCCTGGCACACGAAGGCATTCAATCAATGGTTAGTACGAGGAGAATGATCTAGTCACAGCGATCATGTACTCTAAGGACTTTTGTCAGGCATGGCTTTGGAGCTCTTGGCTGCAGGACCTGTGGTACCAACCGCAAAGTTTGGAGCCGTCAAAGCCCCCGATGCTCTCCCATTCAACTTTTAACTTGAGAGAACTGCATGGTAGATGATATGCAGGAGGTTTCTAGGCTCTGTTACCAAGGTTTTTTTCCATTTTGAAGAAAAAAAGAGCCATTTTGCAAGCTATGGAGTGAAACAGTCTGATAGAGATGCCAAGTCCAGACGGATACACTTTCCTAAAATGCTGTGCTTGAAATAGCTAGAGGAGGCTAATGAGACAGGAAGAAGGAAATGAAAACAGAAAGATGATTTTATATTTAGTGCCCAAAGGGCTAATACCTTGGGTTATTTGTTATAAAGCCATAGAGCCTAGGCAGTGATATGGTTCTCAACAAAGCAGTATGTTGAAGTATTATGAAGTAAATGTAATTTTACCTTACATTAACAGTTGTATATGGTATGTTTATATTATATTAAGTGTTTGTATTAGTAGTTGGATATGGTTTCATTACTTGAAAAAACCAAACTAAAATGATACATTAATTACCTATTGCTATATAATAAATCACCATAACACTCAGTGAAAGTAAATGTTATCCCTGTATTTTAGGTCAATAATTTGAGTGGCTCAGCTCAGCAAATCTGGCTCAGGGTCTCTCATGAGGCTGAGTAAAAAGGTTGTCTGGGACTACATGAAGGCTTGACTGAGCCTGGAGGATCCACTTCCAGTATTCCTCACTCACACCGCTAGAACGTTGGCACCTGATGTTGGCAGGATATTCTTTCTCCCTCTGTTAGCCTCTTGTCAGTGCTGCTTGAGTGTTCTCCTAACAGAGCTGCTGGCTTTCCTCACACCAGCCATCTGAGGAATTACAAGGTGGCAGCAGTAATGTCTTTGTAACTCAGCCTCGTAAGTATGCAGTGCTACATCTTCAATATCTATATGCAAACAGATCAGCCTTAATCGTGTGAGAGAGAGCGACATAGGGTGTGAACACAAAAAAGAGACCATAATCTGGGGATCTTCTTGGTGTCCATGAGAGACAGGAAAATCTTAAACATGGGTACTGTGCACTAGAGAGTTGGAAAATGGTTGTATTCTGTCTCTAGTTTTCCACCTTTATAAAAGCTTTTATTAATTTTGTATCTGTTAAGATTAACTCATTTAATTCTCAGCAGAAAAATATAAGTGAGATGTATTTTTGGTCTCTTCTTTCTGGTGAGAAAGTAGAGGCCTGGAGTGATTAAGTTCACACAACTTGTAAGTGACTGATTAGGATTTTAATTCACTGTCAGCCATTGGTTCCATTTAATATAATGCAATAAAAAATAAACAAATAGATGGCATATTGCAGATACTTAACTAATACATAGAGATAGAAGATGAGGTAGAGTCAGGGGTTTATGATCATGTATGAGATACTCAAGACAGGTCATGCTTGAATTTTTATCAAAATTCAAGAGCTAGATAAACTTTTAATTACTAATCTAGAGAAGTCTCCAAGATCCAAGCACTGGTTGTACATGCTGCAAACAGGATTTTGCTTGATTGTTAGGCTCTTAGATGCCAATGTACTCACTCAGTTATTTAAGTTTAGGAACAATTAATTTATAAATACAAATTCTAGGTAATTTACTTATAATATAAAAGTTACTGGAGAACATTATTCTAAGTGAAATAAGACAGGCAGTGAAAGATAAACACCATATGATCTCATCTGTAAGTGAAACCTAATCAACAAAACAAACAAGCAAGCAAAATATAACCAGAGACATTGAAATAAAGAATAGACTGACAGTAACCAGAAGGAAGAGGGGAGGGAAGTAATGGGGGAAGAAGAGGAAGGGTCATTAAGGAACAAGTATAAAGGACCATGGACAAAGCCAAAGGTGGGTAGGATTGAGGATGGGAGGTGGGGATGGGAGGGATGGGGGAAAGCAGTGGGAGGAAAATGGAGACAACTATTCAAACAACAATAAAAAATGATTTAAAAAAAGAAAAAAATTTAATGGCAAGCACAACTACGTGTTTGCTTTGATCTGACTAGCCCATTCCTCCTCTGTAGGAATTACCTGGTTAATTGTGTCAGTTGGGATAATGTAGGTTATGCTGCTATAATAACCTCATGATTTCAGTGTCCTGAAATAAAAAGAAAACATTTATTTCTTGCTCATACTTGTCCAACCCTTGTCAGCAAGGTGATCTCATTTTAGTGCCTCAGCTAACAAGGCTGATACATCCTCTAAGTCATACTTCCAGGGAAGATCTAGGATTTGTGGGGTTGGAGCCTTATTAAGTTTTGTTTTTTTTTTTTTAAAGAGATATAACACAAAAAGACAAATATAGAATTGGATATAGAGCCTTGGAATAGGCCTATGAAAATGAGGGGCCCTAAAAATCAAGGTTTGTTTTTTTAATTAGTTTCACAATAAATGAGTGTCATGTTTTAATGATTTCTAGGTCTGCCAAAAGGAATATAGTGAATCACACACAGACTATTCAAACTTTAATCGGGAAGTAACACTGATTATGTTCAAAGTGAATTGGGAAGCATAATTCTACCATGTGTCCCGGAGGACAAGAACTGAGAACATACTTACTGCTGTTTACCAAATCAAAGAGCAGAGGCAAGAGAGATACATGATTTGAATGTGTAGCCATATCACCTTTTAAACTTGCTACACTGAGTTGTGCAGAATTTCTTTACTTACCTCTCAGTGGGATCTCAAGTTAGCTTTCTTGGGTGTAGGCAATGTGTGTTTCATAAATTTCTATTTTCTTTTTCATTTTCTTGAAGAAATGATTACCTTCTTTTTAGAGTAATGCTTTCTTTATTAAATATGATACTATCTTTTGTTAACTTACATGATATACAGGGGGGCAAAAAACTGGAATTGCTTTATAAAAAATTGTGTATTTATTCTTACATGTTTAAATTTCAGTCACCTTCAAAGTACTCTCCATTGGTGCAATACACCTACTGAGACATTTTTCCCACTGCTCAACACTTTTGAACTCATCAATGTTGATGCCTTTAGTACTTCTGTGGTTTTTTGTTTCATCTCTTCCACATCGGCAGTTTTCCCTTTGAGGACTTTTTTCATCCAGGGAAACAAACAAACAAAAAAATGTTGCTTAGGGCAAGATCTGGTGAATAGAGAGGATTGGGCATGGGGGCCATGACATTTTTGCAAAAAACTGCTGAACACTCAACACAATGTGGGCAGGTGTGCTTGTAAATCACCCACCATGAAATGGGCAAGTGTGTTGAAAGAGTCTTCAGAAAAATTTCACTGAAGCTGAACACAGCCTCTCACAACAATGTCAGTAGGTACAGATGGGTTTCTACAACACTCACCTAGCAGAGGAAGTTTGCACTACAAGGGGCCCTCCCTCCAGAAGATAATTTCTTTTTGGTCTCGGGTCCTCCCCTTGTATCTATAGTATACATATAAATATGTATATATGTATGTATATTAAGTATATATATGCATATTTTGTGTAGACATATAGACATGTATATATGCATAGACATAGATAACCTCTATAGTAAACCATATATCTATAGTATATATACTACATGTGTATATATGTAGTACATATAGGTAGTATATATAGTAGTATATATATTACATATAGATATACTGATGGTCAGTGACAATTTATGGTTCAACTTATGATTTTTTGACCTTATAAGGTTGTGAAAGTGATAAGCACTTAGTCGAAACTGTACTTAGAATTTTTCCAGGGTCAGTGATGTGCATTACAGTGCTCTCTCGGGGTGCTGGGCAGGGGCAGATAGCCACAGCCATGCAATCCTGAGGGTAAACATCCAATATTCTACACCATACTGTGTTGCAATTATTTTTGGATATTGTGTTCTTGTATCCCAACATATCTACTAAAAACCCATCTATATTTCCAGCTTCTGTTGAGAAGGCAGCAATTACTCTTGAGATAAAACTCATGGTAATTTCTCAATTGCAGTCTAGTGATGTATTTTGAGCACATTTAAGGCAGGCTGGACTAACCTATGATGTTGGGTAGTTAGGTGTATTAAATGCCTTTTTATTCAAAATATTTTCAAATGGTGATGTGTTTATCCAGACAGAATTCCACAAGTTGAGGATCATCTCTATGTGTAGTGTATACAGATGTGTATATGTATGTGTCCATGTACTCTACATTATTTATATAGATACTTCATATAGTATATTGGTAGTACATGACATTTTCATTTTATAGTATCTTTGTATGAAATATATAAATACACACTGTATATGTGTGTATATATATACATTGTATTTTATAAATATGTATGTGTATATACTATAGATACCTGTATATATAAATGTGTAAATATGCCACAATATTTTACCAAGTTTTTTTGGTCTCTTTCAAGTGATTTTGCATATAATCTTGGTTCTCATGTATTGATTTTCTAGTTTATTGAAAAAATATTTTACTTTTAAATTTTAAAAAATGTACTGCCTAAAATATCTTCTAGTATTTTTGTATTGTTGTCCATGCCCCAGGTTAGAGCATAATTGCTGTGAGTACTCCTTGCTGCTGTGAGGATCTGAAATAACCATCAGAATCAGGTTTAGAACAAAGAAATGGAACATATTCATGGAAAGTTTTTTTAGAGTACAGAGATAGAATTCACAGTTCACTACTGTTTTTTCAAAAAGAATGAAGTGGTTATATTTTATAATTGTATATTGATAATCTTTATACATTATTTGAATGACAAATCATCACATTTATTTGCTGTTAGCCTGTAAATATGCCAAAAATCAGATATGTGTTTAAGTGTGTGTTCATGTTTATCTGCCAAAGCAATTATAGTAGCCCATTTGTTTTCTCTTATGTAATTTCTTGTATTCAGCTCTCGAGTGTCTATTTTAACAGAAAGGGGACTTTGGCTTGGATCATTTTTAAAATCATGACAACAGTAATTCTAAAATGTATTGAGTTTCTATTAATGTACTAAGAAATAATGATTTAAATTAATACTACTTAGCTATAATAATTTACATCATTTTTGAAAAATGTATTTTCTTTATTGAGTTGACTTATATTTTACTTTTAATGTGTGCTACAATTAAAAGGAGCTCAGGCATAAGTAATATTTTAAAACAAATAATGGCCATGGTTAAAATGTACTGAGTGTGCACAGTGCTACTTAATGTGTATTATCCCATTACATCTGCTCTTGGTGACTCTGAGATAAATCTAATTTTTCCCATTTTATTGAAGAAGCTGAGACTCGGAGAGGTTAAGAAATTCAGAACCACACAGCTAATGAAAGAGTTGGGAAGCCTAATTCAGAATTGTAATATATGGTTTCATCAATTATATTATCCTTTCACTCTTCAAATGCTGAGTAAATGAGTTGTCAGCAAGAAAGAGGTAATTAAGAGCCTTGTATAATGAAAAAATGATTCATCTCTAGATAATCTACAGATGAGAGTTGATTTTGTGTTCAAAAAAAGAATAAAAGGAAAAAAGGGAGCAAGCAACTAAATATATAAAGGTCAGTCATACATAGTTCATGGTGGATTAATGATCCTCATAGAAAAGACATGACCACTGGTGGATCCAAGAGCTGGACCTGAGCAATTGGAGATTCCTCCCCCTCTCCCCTGTCCTTGGAATGTGTGTTCCACCCACTGTTCCTGTAACCAGAGCTGTTTGAAGGCCATACCCTTAGAGAGCAATGTGTTATTGAGACCATCTGGATGGTATACGTTTGAACTCAGTTAAGGCCTTTGTGTAAACTTTTAAGATTCCAGTGGGCCAGGGGGAGATATATTTGTCTTGTGGATGCCCACCACAAGCCTTGGACATAATTCCTCTTGCTTACTAAAACTGCCACCTACCAATCTTCAGTGGTGTGTGCCTTTTTCCTTGGTCTCTCCTTGCCCTCTGTGCACACAGTTCAGTCTGAGAACCAACAACTGGTTAGCTAGCCAGGAGAAGGAAGAAATGGTTCCTGGAAATGGAGCATCTGCAAGGGAAATCCTGACCCTGCAAAACTCTGTGTGGGGAAGGGCCTGTGTGTTAGGTGCTTGTACACTACCACGTGAATACAGAGACATCTCAAAAATGCTAGCTGAATTAATCTGTTTGTTTGAGAAACTGCGCGTAGTGCAGCTGGTATGGAACACCAATATCCAAGTTGAGTCCAGTAGTGGGAAAAGGTATTAATGATGTTGTGCAATCCACTGTTGATCTGAGGGAAACTGACATATTCCAGGAACAGTTACGTGCTGTGAAAAAGGCCTGAGGCAGTGAGAGTAGTTGAAAAGCCAAAAGCCTATCCCAATCATCCAATAGATCTGGTAGAAGTAACCCAGAAATAAATGTGGTTTGACCTCATTACTGCCAGGATCTGATCTGAAGAAATAGACTGTCAACTTGTTGCTGTTTTGTTGGGCCTGTGGGAAGCATTAATATCTGAACAATGGTTTAGACCTGCCTCAGCTGCCCCTATTATCCCTGTTCCTTCCCCACACCTGCTTCAGCAGAGTCAGTCTTCAGGGATACAGCCCTGTTCCGGGCGGGTGCCTCCCACTCCTCAGGTATAAGATGCAGGGCAAGATTGCCTCCATTCGGGGGCCTCCATTGCCTCCATTGGAGGTTATGGGAGGCCTCATACTCAGCTCACTATTCACCGCTTCCCCAGACATAAACAAAAGGGGGTGGCTCTGGTTGACAAGGGAGCAGGGTGCACTCCATCATAGTGACCATCAGGAGTTTTCTGGCCCCTTCAGCACCACTGATGTTAATGAAGGACAAATGATCATGGCTACAAAGGCCCCTTTGACACTGCAAATTTGGCATTCTTCTCCACAAGAATGCAAGGTGTTATCTCTTCAGTACCAGAAAATAGTGGGCAGTGATGCCCCACCATGTCAGACTCTGCAAACCTCTACGGGTGAATTTTTCTTCTCTGTGAAAGTAATCAAACCAGTACTAAGGGGAAACACCACTGGGAACTAGTAAGTCTACTGGCCCTCAAAGAGTGGTAACTGTCAAACAATATAAACTGCCTGAGGGAGGGGGCATAAGAAAATAGGGAAAACTGTCCAAGCATTACGCTGAGTGAATATTGTATACTCTGCCTATGGTGCTATCAACAACCTGGTATGCCTGTAAAAAAGCCAGGTAGTTCACGGCACATCTCCATGGACTGCTGAGACTGAACAAGGTAGTCCCCACATCCGTGTGGCTGCCCAAGCATTGCCACCATCTTACATAACTTGGCCCCTGTCCTAGGAGCATACCATGCTGTACTGGATTTAGCAGATGCCTTTTTTAGTATAGCCCTGATGGCTGTGTCACAATAATCACTTCATCTTACGTGGGAGAGACAACAACGGACCCTGCAGTGGCTCACCAAGGCTACCTCACACAGCCTCACAATATGTCATCGGATGACAGTTCAAAATCTCTCCCTGTTCTACTTTCCCACATCGGCAAAATGGTCCTGTTATGTTGATGAAATATGTTAGCATGAAGACTTGCCTCTACTGTAGGACACTCCGCAGACTTTTCTGGGACATCTGCGAGGGAGAGGATAGGCAGTAAACCCACAGGAAATTCAAGGCCAGGCATCGCCATAAAATTTTTGGGATATACATAAAGCATCCAGATGCCCCCATCCCTATTCTTGTGGCAGACCCTGTGGGCTGTAGAGAGGAAGTGGAGGAAATTCTTACGAATATCTGCTATACAGATGGGTCTAGTCAGGGCAATCCATCCACTTGGACTGAAGTAGCGATTTAGCCCAACGTGACACCATCTGGATGGAAACGGAAACAAATCACAACAGCTAGTGTGCTAAGCTCAGTGGTTTGGCTGGTGATCACTCTTGAGCCCTGGCCATGAACTCTGCATTGACAGTGGGCTGTGGGGCTGTTCTGAAGAGGTTAACACTATGGCTCGGACAACAGAAAGCCAAAGGCTGGATAATCATGAATATGCCCTTGTTGGGTCAGGACATTGGAAAGACATTTGGTTTCATCTGCAAGAGTCTGAGGCAGTCCTTACTGTCTTTCATGTCCTGGTTTACAAGGTGCTGACAAAGCCTGACAATTAAGAAACGGATGCCCTAGCTTGGCAACTGATATTTCAGTAGATAGAGCAGATTGGGTACATGGAAAGAACAGCCACCGTAGCACCCACGGTGAGATGGCATATTGCCAGAGATGCCAGATTGCCCTCGAAATACAGTGAATTGTTTGATGCAGTTACAGCATGTCCTGTGTGTTATAAACAACATCCAAGGTAACTGTCAAAGAAGTCTGGGGCCATCCACTGGATCTCCCAATAGATGAGGGATTGGCAAATCGATTGCATTGGCCCCCTCTGTATAAGTGAGGGTCTTAAATATGCCTTGGTTTGTGTGGACACTGTGTCGGGCTTCAACCTAGGTTCTTCTGTTGCCATGCAAACCAAGCTGCCATCATTAGGGTATTAGAAGAACTGAGTACCATGTACAAATACTCTCAACATATAGACAGTAATCAGGGGTCACATTTCAAAGGCTATCATGTGTGAGACTGGGCAAAAACACATGCCATTGAATGGAGGTTCTGTCTCCCCTACTCCCCCCAAATAGCAGGTTTAAGTAAAAGGAAGAAAAGAGTATTAAAGCAGCAGATTAAATTACTAACAGGGACTACCACTTTTGCTGGGTGGACTTAAGTACTGTCCCAGTTTTAAATACCTTAATCTGATCAACCAATAGGGCTTGTTGCTCCATATCCCATACTGGGACCTCGGGAGACACCCAAAACAATAAAGATTTGGAAGCGATGCAGACACCGGCCTATGGAGTCCATGTGTTGTGGATGTGATGAACAAATTCACACGCACTGCAGAAGTCCTGTGGAGAAAAAGGGACAGCATGGCCACTCTCTAAGGGGGAGAGAGAGAGAGAGAGAGAGAGAGAGAGAGAGAGAGACTCAACCCCTGCTGCCTGGACAGGCTTTTATTGCTTTTCTGGGTACATTACATCAGGATGGTCCTCTTTTACTATGCATAGATTGCTGTAGGTGATTACATTTTACACATAACAAAGGAAAGAATGTTGCTAATTACTTCAAAGAGAAAGGATATTTGCAAATGCAAAGGAAAAAGTGTTTGAACTGGTTACACTCATCCTTGGGAGATTTAGCATAGATTTCAGGAAGTTACTTTAAAGATATGCAATAAACATTTGCTGCCTCAATTCAGGGGGAGGGAGTTTTAGCAAAAAGCAAGCTTCATAGATGCCTAGGTACAATGCAGGCCTGTTTCCCATGGGAAAGCCAATCCATGGGCTTGGCTTCCTGTGTGCCGACTCGCACCTGTCAGTTTTCCAGTAGGGCTGGGCTACATCTGCCATGCCACGCAAAATGGTTCCCTACATGAAAGTCAAGGGAGACAGCCTTTCCCAGTTTCTCACCATGGTTAATGTGCTACGCTGCTGAGAACACTAAGCCTCATCACACCTGGGAAAGGCATTACCTGCTGCAATATGCAACGGGATATCTCTCTGGGATGGATGGATTACTTTGCACCCTTAGATGTAGGGGAACTACTCAGTCTCCACTGGGATCTTGTCTAGGTGCAAGCCACAATTTTGAAACACACAGTGCATGCAATGGAACACTCACCAATGAAGAAGGGAGAAGGTGGGGTTCCTGGTCTGGCATATTCTCTTCCAGTCCATCTCCCCATGCTTGACAGTGTTGCCTCCCCTGGCCACCAGGTATGGTATGCACAAACTGGTCAAGTTCCTGAAGCTGCCCACCTCCCTCTCCTCAAGGCCAGGTGGGCACATTCTGTTTTTACTGAGAAGAGCATTTGGCTGCTTTGTTCTTGTTTCCTCCATTGCCCTGGGGAACGGTATAGCACACTGAAAAGCTCTCACTGTATTTACCCAAGAAGCCTCAAGTGATCACCAGCAAGCTGTCTTTACTGAACACTGAAGTATCTCTAATGAGAAAAGCTGTCCTCTGAATTAGGATGACCCTGGACATTACTACCACCTCATTAGGTGGCAACTGTGCCATTATCGAAACAGAATGTTGTATTCATACCTGACGAGCCTGCTAATGTATCACCTTAATTAAAATCACACGAGGGCACAAATGAATGCCCTGAGTGATCCAACCTCCAGCCTAGGGGACCTGACAAATCAGTGGTTTGGATCATGGGGCTCTTGGTGGAAAAAAAATTACTTATTTCGGTAATTATGATCTTGATCTGTTTTTTTTTTTTTTTTTTTCTTGCATGTGCCTGTATTGTCCCTATGGTATTTCCCTCGAGTGCAGCCAGATAGCTGCCAAATGAGCCCCCGCCCTCTAGTAAAACCCCTCGCTGATGGCTCGGAGCACACTGTGGGACAGGGGTGTGCATAAGGTTGTGAGAGCCAGTCACGAGGAGAGGAGTGTCGGAGAAGGTCACCCAGGGGAAGGGATTGCTGCTTGACCTGCGAGCTCCATCTGGGCAATCAGAGGCTCCCCTCTGTCCCCTCCTCTGTCCTTTACACATATGCTCTCCCCACCATTCCCACAGCCTAAACCATTTTCAAGGGCACAGTCTTAAGAGAGCAATGTGATATTGAGACCATCTGGACTGAATATGTGAAGGGACTAAACCCAGGGAAGGCCGCTATATCGACTTTTAAGCATCTGGCAGATGGGTGCAGATAACTACTCTTCTTTCTGCCACCTACCCAAGATGATCCTGTGTGTAAGTTCTCTTGCTTTTTAAACCTGCCATCGACCAGTCTGGGGTGGCCAGCTTCTTTCTCCAGTCTCTCTTTGCCCTCTCCATTCCAGGGCCAATTTGCGAACCAACAGTGGAATATTCAGAACTTCACTGGAATTAAAATCCTATTTGAATTCTTTCCTAACTTACTAAACTATGCTTACAGAAGCTTAATATTATAACATGGGAGTAAACTTGGAAACTGTGTTTTTGAGATATTGCTTGTAATTACTGATAGAGATGGGGATATTAGAAAAAGCATCTGAAAGATTTATTGCTGTTTCTTCATGCGTGGAGAAACTAAGTACAGATTACTTAGAGTTTGCCCAAAAGAGCTGTGAATTAGTGTTATTGTAGGTTGGTTATTTTTCCTGTGTTTCTTATATTAATGTGATGAAAAATATTCAAAAGGATTAGGGAAAGAAGAAGATAAGCTTAAAACCACAAGATACATCTTTTAATTAATTTTTCTCCCACCAACTCTACTTTCTTATTTAAGTGACTGTTATGGTTTCCTGTAACTTCAGTTACCTAGTAGTAAAATATATACAAACCATAGAGTACTCAAATATTTATTTTATGGTAAAGTGCTTAATATTGTTACCAATGCATTGACACATTTCACAGTGTATTTGAGATTAAACCATAAATATATATATATAAATAGTATCAGTTTATTATTAATGTTCCAGGTTCTTTTCCCACTTTAGACAATACTCATGTGACAGATTATGTGGATCCTTTTTAAAATTTTTTTAAAAGATTTTCTTTCTTTCTTTATTTTTAAACAGAGTGGAAGGGTGGGAGAAAGAGAGGGAGAGAAACACAAATATGTGGTTGACTCTCATGCACCCCCAACTGGGCACCTAGCCTGCAACCCAGGCATGTGTGCTGACTGGGAATTGAACCAGGAAGCCTTTGCTTCCTAGGCTGGCACTCAATCCACTGAGCAACACCAGCCAAGGCAGATTATGTGGATTCTTAATTTGCAGTTAGAATGTCTTTTCAACTGTGTTTAGGCTACTCATATTTCCTTTATCATCTTCTTTGACTTCAATCCATAGTTCTATCTTATTCTAAACTCTTGAAGCATAAACTATTTATAACATTCATTTGTGCCACAGCCTGCTTTTTATTTAAAATTTCTAAATAGGTTTCCATATTTCAAATCATAAGAAGTTAATTGATGTAGGAGAATGTTCACTAAAAAAAAAAAAAAAAAAAAAAAATCTCTCCCTGAGCCTAGCAATTAACATTTATTAAATGAAGTAATAACAGCACAAAAGTTATTCAGCCAACATAAAGCCTCTTTAGAACTTGTGTTGATGTTATGAACTTTAGTAGAAAAGAATAGAGACATACATTAACTTACTAAAGATATTTTTACCAGAAAAATTATAGGTTAAAAAGCACCATTTCTTTGGCACTTCTGCTTCTTACAAAGCAAACAGAAAAGGTCTGTGACGAAAAAAAAATTAGAAAAATGATTGTTAAAAGAACACAGCACAGAGTTGTAGCATTAGTAATTTTTGTTCTGTGTTCCATAAAGCACATATATAGATTCTTTTTTATAAAAAGTAAATGTAGAAAAACACAAATTCTTTATGTGTCGAAAGAATTATTTATGTCAAGCTTGAGATTTTATAGCTCAATGACTTCCTGCGCATTATTAAATTAAGTCACTAGTTCATTTTTAAGTGTATTTTACTGGTTATGCTATTACAGTTGTCCCACATTTCCCCCCATTGCACTCCTTCACATGGTACCCCATTCCTTAGTTCATGTCCCCCTTAGTTCATGTCCATGGGTCGTGCATACACATTCTTTGGCTTCTCCATTTCCTATACTATTCTTAACATCTCCCTGTCTATTTTGTACCTACCAATTAATCTTCTTAATACCTGTATCTTTTTTCCCAGTCTCTCCCTTCCCCCTCCCAACTGATAAACCTTCAAATCATCTCCATATCTATGATTCTGTTCCTGTTTCAGTTGTTTGCTTAGTTTGTTTTTTAGATTTAGCTGTTGATAGTTGTAAATTTGTTGTCATTTTAATGTCTGATCTTCTTCTTTTTCTTAAATAAGTCCCTTTAACATTTTGTGAAATAATGGCTTGGTGATGATGAATTCCTTTAGCTTTACCTTGACTTTATCTGCCCTTCCATTCTAAATAATGGCTTTGCTGGATAGAGTAATCTAGGTTGTAGGTCCTTGCCTTTCATCATCTTGAATACTTCTTGCCAGTCTCTTCTCTCCTGCAAAGTTTCCTTTGATAAATCAGCTTGATAGTCTTATGGGAATTCATTTGTAGGTAATTCTCCACCTTTTTTTTTTTTTTTCTGCATTTAAGATTCTCTTTAAACCTATGCACCCTATGTTCATAGCAGCATTATTTACAACAGCCAAGTGCTGGAAACTGCCTAAGTGCCCATCAGTAAATGAGTGGATCAAAACACTGTGGTACATTTGCACAATGGGATACTACATAGCAGAAAGAAAGAAGGAATTTCTATTCTTTGCGACAGCATGAATGGAACTGGAGAGTATTATACTAAGTGAAATGAGCCAGTCAGTGAAAGAAAAATACCATATGATCTCTCCCATAAGTGAAACCTAATCAACAAAACAAATGAGCAAAACCACCAGAGACTTGGAAATTAAAAAACAAAAACAAAAACAAAAACAAAAAACAAAAAACAAACCTGACAGAGACCATAGGGCAAGGGGGAGGGGGATAATGGGGAAAAGAAGGGAAACGTACAAAGGACCTATGGACAAGGATAATGGGGAGGGTATTGTCTTTGGGAGTGAGGGATGGGTGGGGAAGGGGAAAGCAATGGGGGGAATAATGGAGACAACTGTAACTGAACAAGAATAACAAATTTAATTATATAAAAAAATATTCTTTATCTTTAACCTTTGGCATTTAATTATGATGTGTCTTGGTGTGGTCCTCTTTGGGTCCAACTTGTTTGAGACTCTCTGTGCTTCCTGGCCTTGTATGTTGATTTCATTTGCCAAATTAGGGAAGTTTCAATTTCTTGCTCTCCCTCTTCTCCTTCTGGCATCCCTATTATTCAGATATTGGCACTTTTGGAGATGTCTCAGAGTCTTCTTACACTCTCCTTGCTTTTTGAATTTTTATTTCTTCTTTCTATTTTTGTTGAATGTTTATTTTTTTCTTATGTTCCTAAACATTGTGAATCCTGGCTTCCTTCCCTTGACTGTTGGTTCCCTGTAGATTTTTCTTTATGTCACTTAGTGTAAAACTTCATTTCTTCCTTTGTGTTTTTGCCATACTCGATGAGTTCTTTGAGCATCCTGATCACCAGTGTTTTGAACTCTGCATCTGATAGATTGGCTATTTAGGGTTCGTTTCGTTCTTTTTCCAAGATTTTGTTCTGTTCTTTCATTTGGACCATATTTTTTTGTCTCCTCAATTTGGCAGCCTCCCTTTATTTCTGTGTATTAGGTAGAACTCCCTGTCTTAGTGCACCTGTTAAGTTGTATGGAACAGAGCCTTAGGTACTTGCCAGGGTGGGGCAACCTGCTTCACCACTTTGTGGCTCTGTGTGGTGGGAGGGGTCAGAAAGGGGACAATGCTGAAGCCTGGCTACTGGGGGTTTGTCTGGCACTCATTCCATTTCTAGTCACTTCACCCACTTTCCATATGTGACTGGTGCCCTTCTAGCTATTGCCCTGGTAGTGATTCCCAGAGCGAGTGGGTTTGTGTATGTTCTAAGTCTGGGAGGGTCCTTTAAATGGACCCTCCTGAGAAACTGGCAGCTTCTTCTGCTGCCCCAAACCCCATGGGTTTTTACAGCCAGAAGTTATGAGGCTTTATCTTCCTAGCACTGGACCCCTGGGTTGTGTGGTCTGGCCTATAGCTGGGATTGCTCACTCCTACAGTATCCCTCCCTATTTTTATCCACCACTTGTGAATGTGGGATACCCCCTACAGCCACTGCTACTGATGCTTCTCCAGGCCATACCACATCCTCTCTGCCCCACCTCTGTGACTTGTCCCTCCTACCCATCAGGATGAAAATGGCTTCTTTAAATCCTTGGTTGTTGACTTCCATACAGTTCTATTTTCTGGCAGTTCTGGATATTTATTATTATTGTTATTATTATTTTGAAGCTAGTTGTAATTCTTCTTGTTGTTGCAGGAGGAGGCAAAGCATGTCTACCTATGCCTCTATCTTGACCAGAAGTCCGGGAATCAATTTCACTAGCTCATTTTTGAAAATCCATTTTCTACATTGTTCAGTAGATATTTACTAGTCAGTTTAAAATGGAAATGCATATTAAAATAATTCAGATTATTAACATGCAATACAGTTTGTCCAAAGATGGAAAAGAGTCAATAACGTGACAATCCTAGTGTATTTCTTTGAAAATAGAATTTTAAAAGTGTATAAGGCACTCAAGGAAGTGGGGAGGGAAGTTTTGCTATATTCCAGACACCTTTCTAAGTGTATTTTCATGTATATCCTCATTTAATCTATGAGATAATACTATGGGGTAGACATTATGTTCATCATTTCAGAGCAAATGAGAATAAGATTTAGAAAGGTATTTCAATCAAGCACTTTGCAGTGTGTGAAGATATAATAAGTTCTTCTAAGTGCTATTTTCTGCCAGCACCTCTATGCTTTTTTTTTTTTTTTTTTTACTCTCAGTATTCTCTACTAGCAATATACATAACAGGCTTGTTCTTTCTCTATGAACTCTTTTTTATTCTTCAAAACTCACTGATCTTATCTAGTGTCTGGTTCTCCTTCTTAAGGGTTCACAGACTGAGCACTTACTGCATCACACTGAATTTACCTGTTGAATATCTCTGCCGTAGCTCTCACTTAGCTGTTAAGCTGCAGAGGGTTCAGATCACATCTGAACTTTTCACTTTTGCTGGAGCTCCCTGTAAAATGGAATCTATTGTAGGTTACATTTTATATGAAATTTCAGGGCAGAAAGAGTGAGCGAAAGAGGAAGTGTGTGGAGAGAAGGACCAATAACTTGGCACTGGTCCAATCAAGATAGGATGAAGTATATAAAACAAAATGGAGCCACTTATGTCAACCAACATGGCTGTCAGTCAGAATTGACATTTTGGTTCAAGAAGGAAGCTACCTAAGTCATGCCAGGCACCTTACCAAATGCCTGCCAGGTGGCACACCCACAGTATTAGCACTCAAATGTGTCTGTAGGGAGGACATACCTACTAATTGAGGGTTGGGGGCTCCTGACCCTGAGCCACAGCTTGATCAGGTGCTAAGAATATAGATATAATCGAGGTGGACTTCAGAGCCACCACCGAGACAGCAAATGTCCCATTGTGAGATGCTGTTGTGCACTACTCTAGGCCATGTGCCACTGGAGGCTCTGCCTGACTGAGCTCCAGAAGTTCTATGTTGCTTGAGGTGCTGCTTCAATGGGACTGAGACACCCACTCACTGATGCTATCTCCCAACCTGGGACTGAGACTCTGAGACTCTGGTCTATTAATTCCCCTTTGATGGTTATGTGTTAACTGTGTGTGATATAGAGGATAGGATATTAATGTGATGTTGATGTTCTATCCTGTATGAACACACATTTAATAAAAGCTGAGTTGGAGCAACAGCTCTTATAGCTCTTGTCTCACTCCTTGCTGCAGGGTGATCTACTTCCCTCAAGCCAGAGGTGTGCCCTGACTTACAGGAAAGACTAGAACACAACCCTTCTGGAGAGTTATGGCCTACAGGGATCATATCGAGGGTGCTCTCGACAAAGTGGAACCCGAAAGGAGAAAGAGAAAACATAAAGCCATTATTCTGAGCTGGCCACAGTTTCTCAAAACAAAGCAGCTGGTTGTTCAGATGCATGAGATGTCTCACAGGGCAACCCTGTGGAAATAAACACTACACCCTGGAAGACTCATATGGAAGAAGGATTGAGACTTTGTCTGTATCCTCCTTCTTGTCTGTTGTCTTTCACTGATTGAAGTTAGACCCACTGGCTGTTGCCACTCAAGGTACTCCTGGCTTGTCCCCTGGCACCATAAGGCAGCACTTCATCTGCTCCTTAATGTAGTGGGAGCAGCCATCATTTAACATTTTGATTTTTTGTTCGTTATGAATGTATTTTACATTAATTTGATTTTTTAAAATATTGCAATAAAATGTACTTTTTCTTTATTACTTAGTTTTTTACAACCACTGAAAGTTTGTACCTTAAGTAAAATAAATTGCTTGCCTTGTCCTAGTCCCAAACCTTCATATGAGCCCATATTCCAACATGTCTGGGTTACTCAACACAGCACTCAGTTGAAATGGGCAATTTTCATATCTCTAGATGCAGCAATGCAAAGATCATCAGGCTCCAAGCAAAACCAGAATCACCTCCAGGCAATTTAATTAATTTTAATTAATCAGATAATTAGTTAAACAAATAGGTATCACTGTATGCAAGTAAAGGTGTTAGTAGGCAGCCATGAATATGACAGACTAGAACTATCATGTCTAAAAATTTAATTTCTATTGTGACACACTTAATTTTTTTTTGAAATTTGTATTGATATATCTAGTCTGTTTATCTTATGTAATTAAAATGTATGAAATGCATAGCACTCTTAAAGAGAAACCAATGCTTATGCTCAACTGTTTGCTTTTACATCAAAATCACCATTTTATAGAAAAATATTGAGAGCAAAGTCTACAAGCGTGCCCTACTTCTATAAAGTACATACTCAACACATTCATTAAAAAAAAATTGGTTGACAGAAACCTTATATCTAAGTATACATACTATTGTAGGATCTTATGTACTGCTCTTTTAAATATTTTCTTTATACTTGATGTATGACTTCTATTAAGATTTATATTTCTTTTGGTTTGATATTTGTTTTGTTCTTTACTTTTTTACTGTGCGTGTTACATGATATAGAACAAGAAAAATATACTGTTTATTATATTTCAAGGAGAGATAATAATGCAAAAGAGTTCAGAGAAGGGTAATGATAATGAATTTCTCTGTAGCTAAACTTTGCAGGTTGCAATACTATGTCAAAGTACACCAATATACTGAATATATACCACTGTATTAATATAACTCATCGGTATACTAAGTATAGCAATACAATTCTCTCTAAGGAAAAAATTAATTTGAAGCAGAAGTTGGCTCATTACTGCAACACATAATTACTTTAAACTCCAATTGTTTT
The DNA here is from genome assembly GCA_004027475.1 of Anoura caudifer. NCBI lineage: Eukaryota > Metazoa > Chordata > Mammalia > Chiroptera > Phyllostomidae > Anoura > Anoura caudifer. Next base: position 58,164 of record PVKU01007099.1, read on the forward strand.
GGAGTTGATATCTAGGATGTGTTATACTAGATAATGAGCAGATGCAGAAGAATGAGTGACTAAGAACATATGGTAAAAAGAAACTAAGAAAGATAAGCTAGATATCATTGGGAATTTTAAATGAGTTGGGGGAAAAAACCTGAAAAAAAAATCACTGAATTTTTACAACAAAGAAGGTATCAAGAGGGTACAGTGATGGGATGAATAGGAGTACCTGCAATAACAAGCTGTTTCCCCTTATGTTATTGGAAGCGTTTGGTTCAGATGGTTTTGAAGACCAGTAAATAAATGTGCGAGGCTGTGGTAGTTGATGATGTAATAGGACACAGAAGGCAACTTTTTTTCTACCTGTTTTATTTTCAAGGCAATAAAGCAAAAGTTGAGGCATTAGAAGAAAAGACAGTGAAAAGATTCATATCAAACCAGCCCATCACTTTGGCCTTATGAAGTAGAAATATATCAAGGCATTAAAATAGGAGATTGAGTCTAAATCCCTAGCACATGACAAACAAAATTAGGAAACAGATTATGATGGCAGTTCAAAAAATAAAGTAGTAGTAATACTACTTTATTGTTCTGCTACAGACACTGTGACATAAGGAAATCCAGAATAAAAATGTGCAAGAGATGTTGCTGATAACTTATATCTCCTGGGTGTGTTGCCTGTTTGCTAATTTTCTTTTGAGGAGTCACTTTGTGTTATAAACTATTATTTATTCTAAACAAGACAATGCATGACGATTATCCATATATTTTCTCATGTTATTATGATATGTTTCTCATGTATCATAATACATTTCTTTGTACATTGTTGAAAATCAACATGGATTAATCAGAATAAATTAGTGGAGTTAAATCTGCTCACATACATCATCCCCTGCTTTTGTGTTCACATTCACAGAAATCAGGACACAAAATATACTTCTAAATAATCTTTCACACAATTGCTCTTTCAAAAATAGGACTCCAGTCAAATTAGTTGATAGATAAACCTTCATTAATTTTTCTAAAGAAATATACCCAGTTTTTATAGACTCTTTTAGGTATTTATTAAAGACAGCATCATTTAGTAAAAATTTAATATTTCATAAGGATACACCATTTTTAATACATTTATGTCTAACATATCATAAAACAAGGGCATTTATGATAATCATAATGTAGTAAGTAGCAATGAATACACGTATATTTTATTTCATTAGCAGGGTATTAATTGCAAACAATTCCAAGGGTAATACTCAGAGTATGTATCAATGTGTCTGAAAATTTCATAATTGTTAAAATTTTTAGTGATTTAAACTGTTTAGGAAGTAACATTAATTATGATTATTTCTATATTCTCCATTTTTAAAACAATCTAGGTAGATAATTTTTTTCTTTAATTCCTATGATTTATTTCAAAGTTCCCCATACCATCATTACAAGAAAACACTTCAAAGATAGCATATTATACCACTGATGAGTTATTTCTCTGGTGTATACATGACAGTACATCCCACCTACAAAATCAACGATAACTTGTAAATGAAATGCCATCCCTTTTTCTCAGCATCTCAGCAGTAACGCTAAGGTGTCTGAAAAAAAATCTTTTAGACAGAAAAAAACATTTCATAATTATTTCCATTTAAATCCCAGGTACTTTAACATGGCTTCAAAGGACTCCTTTTTGAAAAGATGAATTTTAAAAACCATTAACACTAAACCAGCAAGCAATTTGTAGAAAAGTAAATTAATAGTCAACTCAGGGAAATAATCATTTTTTAAGATTTTATTTATTTATTTTTAGAGAGAGAAAGGAAGGGAGGGAGGAAGAGTGGGAGAGAAACATCAATGTGATGGGTTGCCTCTTGTGTGACCCCTACTGGGGACCTGGCCTGCAACCCAGGCATGTGCTCTGACCAGGAATCTAACCAGCAATCTTTAGCTTTGCAGGATGACACCCAACCAACCTCAGGCTATGAGGGCATGTCTACTCCCAAAGGCTAATTTTTCACTGGTGAATTAGCAACAGTGTCAAGGTGATAAGGTAGCTAGCCTGGGGCTAGGGAGACCACCTCTTATTTTTTACTAGACAATTAAAAGGGGTATCTTTCAAGTGTTATTGGTGGAAAATGAGTTATTGTGGTATCACAAGGAAAAGTATTCCCTGAGACGTGCATGGGAGGATGGGGCTCCATAGTAAACTTTATTGATGATGTAAAATTAAGAGGGTTTCCCCTCCTGACTTTCCAATGTCCCATCTCCATCTGTCTCACCATGGAAAAAATGTACTCTTGTCATTAGTAGGGCCAACATAAAGGCCACTGCCCAGAGTTTCTGCTCCATATTGAAGTATAGTCAGTTCAGTTCAGCATCTGTCTAGCTTAGCACATGTTTTCCAGTTGCAGTCCACTGCTGTTCTGTGGCATTCAGGCTCCCTCCTAGAGCCTGCATGTGGAGTCCCTATGGTCATGGGCCATGTGGCTTCTAAGGCCACATGGCTATGGAGAGAGGATGATCAAGTTCACATGGCAAGTATGGGGAGAAAGAGAGAGAGATCTTTGTTCCTGGGGGCATGGGTTTGGGGATGGACCAGGTGCTTTTTCAAAAGAACCAATCAATTTCCCAGGCTTCTGTGGGCTATAGATGGGTTTAAATCTCCTAGTTAGACTGACAGGCCTCTATGGTCCAGCGCCTCCCCCTGAATGGCCCAAAAATCTGGTACCGCAGTGGGGAAAGAAGGAGTGTCAATCCCTTTGGTGGGGCAATGCTCTGGTCCCCTCGGGTGCGAAAAGCTGCAGCTTCCCAGTGCAGCCAACAGACTAATGCCCCCCTTTTTACGGGGCATAATGTCTCCTTCCTTTTGTTTTCCTTTTCTAGCTAAATACTGATGGTCCAGAATGGCCAGAATCCCCTCTGAAAGCAACGAAACTGTAGATTTAGTTGTAAAATTAGAATCATTTTTCTTTTTCATAAAGGCAGCCTGATATTTTTTTCAAATATTATTTCCTAACAAATATTGCTCTGTCGAACTGTTGTAAGTTTTTTTTTTGTTTGTTTTTTTAATCAGGAAAGAGGAAATGATATCACCTACCTTAAATTCTTAATCTTAAAGGGATTAGAGACCGAATCATTCAGTGGAGCAAAAACCACTCAGAGCTGGAGGTCTGAAAGGCAGTCCTGGCTGACTAGTAAACCATGGAGGGTTAACTTGAGAAAAGCACCGCTGAGGCAGGAGATAGGAGTGAGGAAACTCCGGAGGAGCCCCACGACCAGGACAAAGGACACTGATACAGGACAGAGACCCTGTTCTAAGACTGTTTGTCCCTGCTTTGTGGAAAAGCGCTGAATCATGGTGGATCACCCATGCAGAAGATACTACATGACCCTGCTTCATTATAATAGTATTATAATAAATAAGCATTCCCCCCCACCCACCGTGGGCAATTAAGGAGAATCATGGGAGACCACACAAGCAGTGGCTTAAAATTAATACAACTACTTATACACACACAATAAAAGCCTGCCAAAACTAGCCAGGAAATATCTGTCCTATAAGAATAGAATCCTTCTGGCTAGTGAGGGTCAGTCTCTGACTGAAGTTGGCCCACTCTCCATATTCTGTGGAGTGAACTATCACTTAATAAATCTGCTCTCTTTCTTTCTGCTATAAACTCTCCGTGTGTTCATTTCAATTGATTGTTCATGATCACCAAGGACCTGGCTACCTGCATGCACCTGGGACACCCCCAGGTAATATCTTCTCCACTATCTGCAGCCTATTGAAAGTTGTTTTTCGGGAACTTGTGGACAGATTATAGGTTCATGCAGGAAATAGCATTCGAGTCTTTGAAAGAGCAGAAGTATGTAAGTTATCCATGCACAAGGAATATGGTCTGAGTGGTGTGGCTAGTGTTAATCTTAGCGTTCATGAAAGATTTGCAAAAAAGCTCGTTTACATAGGTCACTTGTTAGAAACATACTGATCATTACCTCTTCCCATCTTAACCTTTTAAAATTGGACATCTACTTTCAATAGTCTACTGAAACTTGAAACTATGTTGTGGTTTACTTCTTGCCAATTCGAAGATTTTTTTTTTTTTTTTTTTTGTCATCTTGGTCCATTTGAGGTCTCTTTAGACCATTACCTAAATGGTCTGTCTCCTTTACCTTCAGTATTACTGATGTTTGCTTGCTTTATTTCTACAGCTTTATTTGAACAAATTTCTACTTTCTTTTTGTGACTCTTTGTCATTCCTTATTCTCTAGCTAAGCGTTTTAACAACAACCCAACTCATAGATTCTATTTTCTTCTTCTTTTTTTTCTGTCCATGTCTGAGACAGCAGCTGCCTGCCTCCCTAGAGCGCTTTCTTTAAGCGAATGCCCTTGAATTGACTGTGGCTCACACTTGTTTAAGTATCTCCTGTCTATATTCTTAGTTCTAAATTCTTATCCAGTTGGTCAATTACAGTTCAGTATTTTAACATGATGTCAGGAGAAACATGCTTAAAACTAATATCATTGTCACCATTGTTCTATTTATTTTTGTCATCATTACCTACCTCCAATCAGATTTTCAGCTCTAAAAAAGTCTTCTATTCTCCTCCAGCAGAGTTACTTTGCAAAGCAAGCAAGCAAGCAAGCATGCAAAAAAAAAGTGCATTGGACAAATATAGGAGACCGTTCTGCATGGTGTGGACCCAGACAGGACCCACGCCCATGGATAGGTTCTCCTGTGGGGAATTAGGCCTGCAATGTACCTAGGCTGCTTTGAGACTTGCGTTTGCTAAAACTTCCTCACCCTGAATTGAGGCAGCAAACATTTACTGCAAAGTAACTTCCTCAAATCCATGCTAAACCTTCCAAGGATGAGTGTAACAGGTTCAACCACTTTTCCATTTGTGTTTGCAAATATCCTTCTTCTGTGATGTGATTAGCAGCATTGTCTCCTTTGTGTTCTGTAAAAGGTAAATGCCTGAAGCAAACCAGTGCATAGTAAATGAAGATCTTCATGTAATGGGCTGAGAAACCTAATAAAGGCTTGTCATGGCTGAGGCCGCAGGCAGCTTTTGCTCCCCTTGAGAGAAAAGCCATGCTGTCCCTTTTCCTCCACAGGACTCGGTAGTCAGCGTGAATTTCTCATATCTCATCCACAAAGTGGCAGACCCCATGAGCTGGGGTCTGCATCAGGCAAATCCTTTGAAACATATCCTGTCACCTTTTCCTAATACTTATCACCTCACCACAGTAAAAACTGCTGCTATTTTGTAATTATTTTTCCTGCCTTGAGTTTCTCCTTTTCCCCACCAACCATCCATGCATTTACAGGGTGCCTCTGCATGGTTAACTTGTGCAACACCTAAAGGTAAAAATTGGTTACCTCAAAATACTGAATAAATCATATTACTTCCAACTGTTAAATATTCCAATATTTTCTCCTTGAATCCACGCTTCTCCAGGGGTCACTGAAGATGGTCCACAGTCTGATCTCTGACTATGATTTGCTTGGCCCCATCTTTACTTGCTCAAATTCTATTCTGGCTTTAAAGTCTAGTGATAGAATTATCTTTTATTGATATTTTCCTCAGTAATTTCAGCCTATATGGTCTCTTGTTTCTCTTAAATTCTATAGTTTGTGACATACATTTAATAGTTCTCTCTCTACCTCTATCTTTTCCTCTATCCATCTGTTCTATAATAGTAATTTCATGGTACTATACACAAAGTAAGTATATTATCTCCTCTAAGCCTTAAAATATCCCTATTAATATTCCTATTTAAAAAAATGGAAAACTAAGGCTTAGAAAGTTAAACTATGGTAAGAGACAGATGTAAGTTTCAAAAAACCTCATACTTTAAAAGTGTGAATTTGTGCTACACTATATTGAAGTATTTTACTTTGTATTATTGTATAACTGTATTGTTAAATACATCAGGATTTAGCTAATTAGTGATGCAAAAGGGAACAAAAAGGACTTGGACATTGAGCTTAGTAAACTGGGGAGCATGAGCCTGCTTGCTCAGCCAGGAAGCTACAGCTTCATACCACGTGGGATTACAGCATTGCTTCTCCAAGGGGAGAACCGCTCTACCCCTCCCCCCTCTGGTACCTGACTGTTTGGGAAAAATAGGAGGAGGAGCTTGACCAAAGAGAACTGTCAGTCTATTTAGGGAGTGTAAATCTATCTGAAGCCCACGAAAATTCGGGAAGCTTATTAGTCATTTTCAAAAGCTTCTGGTCTTTTCCAAGCCCAAGCTAACATAGTCTCAGGGAAACAAGGATGTTCTTTCCCTTTCTTCCTTCCTTCCTTCCTTCCTTCCTTCCTTCCTTCCTTCCTTCCTTCCTGTTCAGTTACCCAGACTTGTGTGGTGTATTTGCCTGTTTTCTCCATAGCCATGTGTCCCAACAAGCTGCATGGCCCATGGTGGTGCAGACTCCACACAGGGGCTCCAAGAGGGAGCCTGGATGCCACAGGACAGCAATGGACTGCAGCTGAAAACACATGCTAAACTGGCCAGATGCTGCGCTGGACTGAGCTTTAATATGGAGCAGGATCCCTGGACATTAACTCTGTTTCTGGCCCCGCTTTTCCATGGTGGGATGGACAGAGATGGGACACTGGCAAGTCAGGAGGGGAACCTCCTTCATTTTACATCATCAAAATTTTACAGTGAAACTCCATCTCCCTGTGTGGGCCTCAGGAAATTTTTTCCTCATGACATTGCAAGACTCCACTGCCACCAAAAACATAAACACACCAGTGTCTAATAAAATCCTGATCAAGCGGGTGTCTTAAAGACCTGAATACAGTCAACAAGTGGATGAAAGTTTTAAGGTTTAAAGTCTGTGGCTCCCAATCAATGATATGCAGTTTAAAGCCCAGGTTCATGATTTATACTAATGTGAATATCCCTAATAGCATTATAACTGTAAACACTATAATTGCTAGTGCTTAATGAAACTTTAGTATCAGTTATACTGTACATATTTTCTTATTCAAATATCAGAGAAACCTAATTATGTAGCTTTTCCAGCTTACACACTGGAAGACACAGAGGTTCAGAGAAATTAGGTAAACTATCCACAGGCACAGAATAAGTGCCAGAACCAAGAACTATATGCAGCTACATTCAATTCTCATTCTTGTCTACTTTACTATGTATTCTCCCAATCAGTACTCAGTGACAAAATACTCCCCTGAGCTCTCCTGGAGGCTTGAAAGAGCTGGGAACAAAAACAAGTTTGTGCGAACATTTTCCCACGTAAACCGAGGGTACTGCCTCCAGGGCTATGACAGCGCCATCCTGCATCTGGGGGTGTACTCCAGGGGTGCTCAAAGGTCTCCAGGTGTCGTTTTCCAAGTCTGTTTGTTTGAGAAGGCATTTACCTCGTTTCAGGTTTTCTAATGGGAAGAAGCTGAAGACATTACTGTTCGGTACTGCTCTGGGCCCAGAGTGAGTTGGAAATCACAGAAACACATATACATCCAAACTGAGAACACTTTGGGAAAATTGTATTATGAATGAAATGAGAATCTATGTTTTTATGTATCTGTATCATATTTGCTACAAGCAAATTGGAAACATACTCTGCATTTGTGAAATTTTTACTTTGTTGTAAATAAATTTTTATTATTCTGTTGAAAAAAAATATAGCCTTCCATTGGCTTTTGTTTTAAAAGGTGGGCTATATATTTGGGTGTTGAGAGAAGTATATTATAGAATATTATAAATTACTTGGAATACACAGAGCTTCATGTAAGTACTTAAGAATATTATAAAGCCTCTGATATGTAACTTGCTACTATATTACTGATTCAGGGACACAGGGACATTGTAGATAATGATTAAGGGCAAGTTGCTGACCAAAGATAGGAATTTTATTAACATGAAAATAATCACTTGCAGAATAATGATTGAATGGAAGATAAATGATGTTACCATTCACGAAATAATTTACTGAAATTTTTGGCAAATTGAATGTCAGCAGGAAAATTGTTTTGTTCTCAAGACACATTTCCTACCTTAAATGCAATGAGATGTATACATTTTTGTTGTTTTAAAATTATTGATATATAGTATTAAAATACATATATGAGGTATGTCCAGAAAAAGTCCAATCGTTGTTAATAAAATGAAAACTGTTTGCATGACTCTGATGTAACCTGGCAGCCAAGGAGAGTGGACTGGAATGGGTATGGGTGAACAATGATGACCTCACTGTACTAGTCAGTGGGGGCAGTAGATGCCGCTGAGTGAGCATGTGTACTGGGATGAACGCTGCCGCATTCACAGTGACTGAGCTAGTAGAGCAATGAATCTGCATCAAATTTTGCATTAAGCTTGAACATTCATCCATGGAAACTGTTTGGATGATTTAGAGGGCTGCAGCTATGGGCAACTGGTGATTGGCAGCTTCATCACAACAATGTGCCTGATCATCAATCATGTTTCATGCAGTCTTTTGGCAAAACATCAAATCACCAAGATTTGCCCCTATACAGCCCAGATTTGGCACCCTACTACTTCTGGCTTTTCCCAGAACTAAAATCACCTTTGAAAGGGAAGAGATTTCAGACCATTGATGAGATTCAGGAAAAGAAGGGGCAGCTGACGGCAATTGGGAGAACTGTGTGAAGTCCCAAGATGCCTATTTTGAAGAGAACTGAGGTATCATTGTCTTATGTACAATGTTTCTTGTATCTTGTCTCTTCTTCAATAAATATCTATTTTTCATAGTCAATGGCTGGATACTTTCTGAACAGACCTCATATATAAATAAGATACACAGAGAATAGCATAGTGATAGAGGGAAAGGGGTGGAGGACAGTGGAAGAGGGCAAAGGGGGTATAAATGGGTGCAGAAAGAGAGTTTACTTGGGCAACGGGTGCACAATGCTGTGTGTAGTTGATATTTTGTTGAGTTGTCCTCTTAAAACCTATATGGTTTTGTTAACCAAGTCATCCGAAGAAACTAAAAAAAAAAAAAAAAAATCACAACTCTTACATTGCTTTTATATTACTATTTCTAGTTCATTGAGTAATAAAAATAAATAATGCTGTGCTCAATTAAATATTGAAATTCAAAAGTATAAAACATGCAGAATAGCAGCACATCAAATATTCATGAGCAGAAGTGTTTTGGCTGGTCTACATGACATTAGCATTTTTCAATGATCACAGAGTCCCAAGTCAAAAACAAACAAACAAACAAACAAACAAAAACTGTTTAATGCAAATCAAAGGATTCTAATCAAATCTAATAAACTGTATTGACAGGCAGGGTCAGGGAGTTGTGAAGGTAGGTTGAGAAACGCACACGGAACTGTAACAATTTCATGTGAGATAGTACAGCTTCATATTGGTTTATATTAACACTATCTCTACAGTGAATGTTCTGAACAGAGCAAAGAATTTCATTGCACAAGTCTCTGTTGTAAAGAGTGTGCCAGAGCTTGTTATCAGATAAGTGATGCCAGTAAAACCTGTGCTAAAGAGGCACTCAATCCTATGGAAAGGACAGATCGGTAAATAGAGGAAGTATCTTTATATATGTTATGTTCAGTGTCAATGAAAACATTGTTCCAGGTTCTTCTGTGGCATAAAAAATGGCATAATTTATTAAGACTTACTGCATGTCAGGAACATACAAAATGCTTTGTGTTTTCATTTCTGCAAATCCAGATCACTGTGGTGAAAAAATATATAAGGAATATGTCTACTGAGTTAGGACATCAGAGTAAAGAAATATTGGTTGAATCCAGCCCAATTAACTACCTCTCCTTGGGAAAAACTGCAGTTGTCTTTATCCCAGGATTGTATAATGACAAAAAATGGATTAGTCAACAAGTACATTATAATCAATAATATACAACTGGAGTGTTAATATAAATAGAAATCTATGAGGCAGATTGTAAATACAGATTTATAAAACATAGGTATATCTAGAGATGATTGGTTATTAGCCCAACTATTTAATAGTGAAGTAACTTCCTATTATGCTCCATATTACTTTTTTATAGATAAACTGAAGCTCTACGGGGTCAAGAACTTTGACAAAGATCACACCACTGGTTTGCCCAAGTCATATTTTAATCCCAGGCCTATTTTAGGTTTAAGGCAAACACTATGTTCAGTTTATTATACTGCTATGCTTTTCTGTACCAAATCATTTCTTAATTACTTGGTGAATCTAGTAGTGTTTCTTCCCAGCTCTGTTATCTCTTTTTTTTTTTTTTTTTGGTCCTTTTGTTTCTTCAATCCATGTTCTCCCTGCTGTACACCCTGTTATCTATTCTGGTTTAATCCAAGTTGATATGTTCACTGTAATGTACTTAATTTCTCTATTTAAAAATACTTAGAATTCAGTCCCTAAAACATCAGACTTTTGGCCTTACCAATAGAGGCTGTGGTGCTATTGCTATTGCTCTCTCTTCATCTTGTGTTTTTACTTTAATCACAGCAAACAAAGAGTGGTTGTGTGTATTGTACATCCCTGAAAGTTTTCTTCTGCACTGAGCAACAGCTGTGTTGGAAGGGATTGGTAGGTCGGAAGTAGACTGCTGATTTGGTTCCCTTTCCTCTTTGTGTCTTTTTCTCTCTCCTCTCCTCATCTTACACTTCCTCTCCTTTTATTATGTAAGGAAGTACAGCTTTAGATGCTTAGGGACCCTCAGGTCTCTCACCTTGAAAGACCCACCATTGCTCATCAAGGAATTCCTCAACAAAAGTGTCTGCCATCATCTTTTCACCAATGTAATAATTTCCCACCTTTCTACTATGTTATGGGAAGGGTATGTCAGTTGAATTACCAACTTCTGTCTTCAAACCGAAGTGACTTCAGGGCCTTGCCCTTGAAATAAGAACAAGAGTTCCCAAAGGCTTCAGCAGGTGTTGGTTAGTTTCTGTGAAAAATGACTGGTTAGAAATGAGACAGCTAGAAGCTGAGCAACTTAAAATATTTTTTAGAAATACAGCAAGCGGTTTAACCTCTTTTATGTCCCTAGTCCTATTAAAAGAGTAAGGAAAGAGTTTATGGCTCAGTGATATATACAGATCATGTAGAAGAAAAAGGTATTTTAAAGGATTAGAGACAGTGAAGGGGTGAAGGAACACAGTTGACTATACTGAGTTGATTTGTGTATTCTTTTCTAGGTCTTCCATAGTTCATAATCATTTTGAGGGTTCTGTTAATTACAGGAGAAATTTTAATGGAGTTCACATTATGGTTTTTGGCTTGTTTGCGAGGAAGGGAGCAGGGATTAGGTCTGGATAAGGTCACCTTCCTTGAAGACACGGTTTCATAGAAGGTGGAGACCCAATGAAATAAAATAATTCCCAAGTACAGTTGGGAGTGAGGTGATGAATGACCAGTTTGCATTGAAAACAGTATCGTATCTCTCCAACACTCATGGTCTGTGGGTTAAATCTAAAGGGTTCAATCCAACTAGAGGCCTAATGTATTATTTCTTAATAATAATTATCCTATTTTCTTGTTTGGTTCAAGCCTAGAAATGGATATTTTAGTCAAGGTTGAAAATGGCTTCCCATATCTTGATCTTGTCCTCTCCATTGTTGTCCCTGAGTCTGGTCAAAGGACAGAAGAAGATTTGGATAGTGACATGGTTGCTTTAGTTCTTCAAGTAACATTCTATTCCGAGGAATTGCAACAAATCCTCTCAGTAGTATGTCAGAAATAACTGTTGTTAAATTAATTTTGACTTCTGTGTGCTTAAACTGCTCTTCACCACCCATTTCTTAAGACTTCCAGGAAGTTGAAAAAAGATGAAAAGGTATAACAAAAATAATTGGCAAAGTTAGAGAGATAGCACCACGCTCAAATGGAATTCAGATGAAGTCACATATACAGAGGTGGGCAAAAGTAGGTGTATAATTGTGAGTATGCAAAACAGAGTTTATTTTTGTATGATTTACTTACTAATGATTGTGTTATTTGTATCACAACTGTAAACCTACTTTTGCCTACCCCTCTCTCTATATATACATATTAGGTTAAAATCCTTTTAAAAGTAAGTTTTTCTCTAAAAAATTGAGTTAAAGCAATGGGAGTCCTTAGCCATCAGTTCCAATCTAATAATGAAGGCAGAATAGGAAATGCCATTTCTCATGGAATTACTTTTTGTAAGTTAAGCGATTGATTGAAATCATCTAATGATACTAGGCATATTATTTCTCTAGGTTTTAGTTTTATGACATATTCATTTGCATTTTTTAAATTCAAGGATTTTCTGATAGCTTCATCTAGTAACCACATTGATTTAACAATTTTAAAGCTGAAAAGGACTTGAGAATTTTTTTTTTCCAAAACAACTTCTCAGTCTCAACACTGAGTGATTGGACAATATTTATGCTATGGTAATAAAATTCAGACATATTTTCCTCAGGATGGACTCAAGTTTAGTCTCACAGAATGCAATGCTAACATCTTTTTCAGCAAATTTTAAAATTGACTTGAAACATTAATGACTATATTCATAAAATTCATTATTGACTACTGATACAAAGAATACATAGAGGAATTGTTTATGATACAAAATGTATAAAAAGTATGTTAACAGAAATGTAAGAGTAGTGAAACTTTTTTTAAATTTATTAATATGTAGGCAGGAACTATCTATTGATTAATATGTGTGATCTTGACATGAGTTAATTATAACATTTAAGTTAATTTCATACTTAGTCTGTAACTTCTCAAAATAAGTTTGAATTTCTTTGTTGACAAAGGGCAAAAAGCATTTCTATCACATGGAAAGGTTTGTTTTAATAGATTCAAGAAGCAATTGCATTGTCAAAAGCTCTTGCATACCTGCAAATCTCTTTTTGGCTTGTGAATGTGGTCTCACTTTAATTTTTAACTAAATTTTATTGGCAGGTGTGGTAGACTGAATAATAGATTTCCAACAATTCCACATCCTCTTCCCTGAAACCTGAGAATACATTTTGTTACGAGGCAAAGAAGAATTGAGGTAGCAGATTCAATTACGGTGGCTCATCAGTTAGCCTTCAGACGGGGAGAGCTTGCTGGGTTACCTAGGTGGGGCCAATGTAATCACAAACATCATTACAAGTAAATGAGGGAACAGGAAGTCAATGGAGCAACCTGAAAAGATAAGAAAATGGAATCTTCTCTAGAGCCTCTAGAAAGGAATGCAGCTCTAATGAAACCTTGATATTAGCTCAGTGATGCTCATATCAGACTTCTGACCTGCAAAACTGTGAGGTAATCTGTCATAGCAGCAATAGGACACTAATATAGTAAGCATTCCTCTATTGTATAGCCTCAAAATTTCCTCCTGTTAATAGTAAGGAAGTTCAAAATACAGATATTTGATATTTATAGGCCCTTGCTGGGTAGCTCAGTTGGTTAGAGCATTGTCCTGATAAACCAAGGTTGACCGTTTGATCCCCAGTAAGGACACATTAAAAAAATCAACGAATTAATGCATAAATAAGTGGAACAACAGATCTCTCTCTCTCTCTCTCTCCCCCCTTCTGAAATCAATGCACAAAATTTTCTAAAAAAGGTATTTGAAGTTTATAATTCTTAACCTGTCTAGTAAGATTTTATTCTGGAATGGACTTTCCTTTTAGTATTTCCCAGGGAAAAAAACTCAGTAGCAATGGTGGTGGTTATCATCTCAACTGAATATTTCTTTCAGATCCTGAACAGATTTTGTTGGAACAGCCTATTCATAACTACAAATTCTTTTGTTTTCAAACACACTGCACCTGGAGACATTTGAAATTGAACCTTGATCCCAGCATCTCCTACTTATAGTTCAGAAGCCCATTTCAACACTGATAACTTTGCCTTCTGTCTTGCTGACCTTTCATAGGCTTCTGCTTCTCTGCTGAGCTGTGTCTGATGGAAACCCAGTGGTTCTTTGATTGTGTTTTACTCTGGGCACCATCTGTCACACCGTCTTTAGTTCTATAGTCTGCCACACCAGGGCCCGTCTCACTGAAACTCAGCTCAGCATCCAGGGCTATTGCTTATCGGTAAGGGGGATTCAGATAGATTCAGTGCCTGTTTCTCTGAGAGAAAAAAAAAAGTGAGGCTAAACCCCAGTGCATATCTGAAACTTGACTAGGTATATATAGTTCAGGATGTTTCTCATGCTGAGAATATGACAGGCTTCTAAATGTTTAAAACAGATTTGCTCTCTGCCTGGATGTTTGGCATATAAAGCATAGGGTTTCTTTCTGATAAACATAACAAAATATTGCATCTTTAGGCATTGTCAAGTAGTCTAATCAAGAGTTGACTATAAGCCAACACTTGCTGTCGGTTCTGTTGAGATTTAATAATGGAGGCTAAGAACATGCTATTTATTTCTCTAGGTTTTCTAAACTGAGTCTCTATGTATCAAGTTACGTCAGCCAAAATAAGATATCTGAGTGATATTAGATTAGTTCCTTATAGAAATACTTTCATGAATATATGATTTAATGTTGGGCTCTAAACTTTTATAGAGGGTTGATATAAGAAATGACCATTTGAACATTTCTTTAATGCTTGAGATATGGTAGTTGAAGACTTTTTCCATTATGTAACCTAGAATCTCTCATATAGAACGTCACATAATAAAGACCTCCTGATATTCTGTGTTGGAGAAAAAAAATGTTTTACCAGGTAAATCTTTCTGCTGCTTGTTATTAGCAAGTAAAAGCTAGATAAGAAAATAGGATTTGTTTACAATGATAGTATGTAAGCAAAGGAAACAGAACTGTATAAAATCATTCAAAATAAAGCTCCTTCTCTCTTAATAAGAAGTCTCCCAAAATAAATTCTCAAAGTTGTAAACACTGATTTTCAATGCAACCTTTTTCCTACCCCATCCTGCAGGAAAATAGGATTTTGATGAGAACAAAATAGCAAGTGAGGCATCTCAGAATGATATGCATTATTCCCTCTGTATGTAATTTGATAGGAAGCAGTGGAGCTTCTCCGTTGAGTGTTTAAGACTTTGGTTTAATTAAATCCCAGATCAGCCCACTTACTAGCTGAGGCCTTGAGCTAGTTACTTAACCTCTCAGTTTCAATCCCCACCTGTGAAGTGGAAATATTATACCATCAGGATCCTAAGATTTTAGTGAAGATTAAATGAGTAATTCTTAAAGTATTAGGCCCAGTGCCTGACATATAAGGTACAAGACTCAGTAGCTATGGTATTTGTATAAATGGCTGTGGTAGGTGATGGTGATGATGATTTTGACAATGATGATGGTATCAGTGAAGACAGACCCAAGTGGTCCCCAACGTTTTTGGAACTGGGAACAAGTTTTGTGGAAGACAATTTTTCTACAGACAGGTAGGGGGATGGTTTCAGGATGATTCATGAGCATTACATTCAAGCTCACCTGCTGTGTGGCCCTGGTCCTAGCAGCCCCAGAATGGTTCTGGTCCACTGCCCAGAGGTTGGGGACCGCTACAATAAGGGACACCTCTCTCTTTTTCCACAATCTTTTTAAAAAATTATATTTTATTGATTATGCTATTACAGTTGTCCCATTTCTCCCCCATCATTTCCCTCCACCCTACACCCCCCCGCATTCCCCCCTTTAGTTCATGTCCACGTGTCATAAATTCTTTAGCTTCTACTTTTCCCACACTATTCTTGCCCTCCCCCTGTCTATTTTCTACCCACCATCTATGCTACTTATTCTCTGTACCTTTCCCTCCTCTCTCCTCCTCCCACTCCCCTGTTGCAAACCCTCCATGTGATCTCTATTTCTGTGTTTCTGCTCCTGGTCTAGCTGTTTGCTTAGTTTGCTTTTGTTTTAGGTGTGGTTGTTAATATCTGTGAGTTTGCTATCTTCTTACTGTCATATTTTTTATCTTCTGTTTCTTAGATAAGTCCCTTTAACATTTCATAGAATAAGGGCTTGGAGATGATGAACTCCTTTAACTTGACCTTATCTGAGAAGCACTTTATCTTCCCTTCCATTCCATTCTAAATGACAGCTTCATTGGATAGAGCAATCTGGATGTAGGTCCTTGACTTTCATGACTTGGAATACTTCTTTCCGGCCCTTTCTTGCCTGTAAGATCTCTTTTTGAGAAATCTGCTGACAGTCTGATGGGAACTCCTTCATAGGTGACTGTCCCCTTATCCCTTGCTGCTTCTAGAATTCTCTCCATCATTTTAATCTTGGCTAATGGAATTATGATGTGCCTTGGTGTGTTCCTCCTTGGGTCCACCTTCTTTGGGTCTCTCTGAGCTTCCTGGACTTCCTGGAAGTCTAATTCCTTTGCTAGATTGGGGAAGTTCTCCTTTATTATTTGTTCAAAGAAGTTTTCCATTTGTTCTTCTTCCTCTTCCCCCTCTGGTACCCCTATAATTTGGATGTTGGGACATTTAAAGATGTCCTGGAGGTTCCTAAGTCTCTCCTAATTTTTTTGAATTCTTGTTTCTTCCTTGTTTTCTGTTTGGTTGTTTCTTTCTTCCTTCTGGTCCACTCCATTGATTTGAGCCTCAGTTTTCCTCCCATCACTATTGGTTCCTTGTGTATTTTCCTTCATTTCACTTATTGTAGCCTTCATTTGTTCATCTAATTTGTGACCAAAATCAACCAATTCTGTGAGCTTCTTAATCACCAGTGCTCTGAGCTGTGCATCTGATAGGTTGACTATCTCTTGGTCGCTTAGATGAATTAGCTCTGGGGCTTTGATCTGTTCTCCTGCTTGAGCCATTTTTTTTTTGGTCTGGTTGGGGCTGGTTTTTTTTTTTTTTTTTAATCTGGTCAAGGCTGTAGTGAGGGATGGAGCCTTAGGTATTCACCAGGGTGGGGCAACCCAGTCACTGGGTTATGATGCTGGATGTGGAGGCGGGGTCTGAGAGCAAACAATGGCTCTTGCTCCGCTCCCTCTTGGATTCCAGTCCCCTCCACTGTTTTCCCCAAGCATACTGGGCCCTTCTGGTGCTGATCTCTGTGTGGGTGGGCTTGTGTACATTCTAGGACCCTGTGGGTCTGTCCAACAAACTCTCCTGTGAGGCTAGGATTCTCTCCTGGCACCTCAACCCCCACAAGTGTTCTCAATCAGCACCTCTGGACTTTATTTCTCCATGTTGGGGCCCTCCGTTGCGCAGCCTGTCCTGACGCCTGTTTTTGTCTGGTTTATCTGCACATGAATGTGTGACTGCAGTCAGCTGCTCAGTGCACCTTGCTTGGTCTGCTCATTGTCCGCCCTGTGCTTGGCAACCACCGCCTGTGTGCCCGGGACCACCAGCCACTGTTTTCTCCTGCTGTGACCCCTCTCTGCCGGCTGCCACCGACTCTGCCCCTCCTACTGGTCTGAGTAAATCGTTGTTGGATTTCCGCACAACTCAATTTTCTATTTGTTCTAGTTGGGGTTTTTTTGGTTGTATATTTTTGTTGTCCTTAATCTTGGTTGTAAGAGGAGGCACAGTGTGTCCACCTACGCCTCCGTCTTGGGCAGGAGTCTACTTCTTCCACAATCTTTTTGACTCACATCATGGTGCTTCACTGTTAGCTTTCTGCTGAGGAAACACCTACTTTCAGAGGCTGAATAGGTTCAGATAGGAAGAATGAAGGTTTCCTCAGGTATGATTTTGAACTACATTTTCTTTCTTCAGTTGGACTAAGATTTAGACTGAATGAGCTTTTTTACTTTGAGCCTCCTGCCAGTTCTGCAAAGACAAGAGTGGCTGGGTTAATCTTAAGGAAAGAAAAGAACAAGCTCTATTTTTTGCGGGGAGGGGTATATAAAGGAGATTCTGTGAAGTTCATGCCTAGTCTAGCTCATGTCAGAAGGCAGGTGATGGCTCCATGGGGATTTGTTCAGCCAGAGTGAAAGAGTGCATTTCTAGAAAACTGGTTTTCTAGCTCTTTGGTCACAGGAACTTTACACTTAAAAAAACTTATGAAAGATGTCAAAGAGTTTTGTTTGTGTGTTATAGTCATTGATATTTAGAAGTTGATATTGAAAAAATTTAAATATTTATTAAGTCATCTAACAGCAGTAATTAATCTATTACATATTAATATAAAACTATTTATAACATTATTTTCTAAAGCAAAAAAAGAAATGAGCAGTGTGACATTATTTTACATTTTTAAAAATTTACTGAGTATTTTATTTGATAGAAGAGAGCTGAATTTACATATCTGCTTCTGCATTCGGTCAGTTTTGATGTGTTGTTTTGGTTTCAGTAAACAAAGCAAATCCAGCAGTACAGAGATATACTTGGGAAATTTTGGACATTTGGGCACACTACCCCATGCTATAATTGGTCTTAAAAGTTAGCTGCAACATAGAAATTGAGACCCTATCAATGAACTTTTCAACTCCATTACATTAAAATTATTAAACTACCTTTTGCATATTTTACTATGCTTGATTTTTTAACATCATGAATTTTTCATTTGGAAAAATGTTGGTCCACTGAATTATTCAGATTTCCAAATGTTGAAACATTTTATTATACATTGTTAAACAGTAACGTTTGTTAATCTCACTACAAAAGTCTTTCTGAATTGAGAAGCTGTCAAGCTCATAGAGACAGATATA
Organism: Anoura caudifer; assembly: GCA_004027475.1. Lineage (NCBI taxonomy): Eukaryota > Metazoa > Chordata > Mammalia > Chiroptera > Phyllostomidae > Anoura > Anoura caudifer. Next base: position 76,697 of record PVKU01007099.1, read on the forward strand.
AATTTTTCAAAATTCTGGCTTTGGCTTGAAAACTTAAACTTTATCCTTGCCAACAAATACTGTCAGTTGTTTCCTTGAAGTGCCAGCCTCGCTACATTCATTTTTGAGAAACTATCTGCCAAATGCCCGGGTCTGAATAACTAAGTAAACGGAGGGCTCCGTGAGAAAAGCAGATAGTTCAGCTTGCAACTCCAGCAATTGCACCAGTTTTTCTTTGAGACAGCCATCCTATGTCCATGTACAGCAAAAGTGATTTGTATTTACAATGTTGTGCAGTCAAGGGTTGGGATGAAATAAAAGTAATTATCTTTAATGTTTCATTAAGGACATTCTTGAAACTGATACTTTTACTGCAAGGGGTACAGAATGTAGTGACGACTAATTTTATTTGGTGATACTGCTTTGTCTTATGCTTAGGCATCAGCAGTTTCACCCACTCTTGCTTTTGCAGCATCTGAGCAAGTATTATGACAGTGAAATCGGCAGATAATATCTTAGTATTATTATGAAATACTATGTCTTATTTCTGGAAACCTAACTGAGATGATGAGTGATTCTGTGGAGGTAAGTCTCAGATTTGACACAGGATCTCAGAGAACATGGGTGAAGATTGTCCGTGTCACTTAGAGCCTCCAACTTCTGCTTCAATGTATATAGAATGGATCATCCCTTCCAGTTCTGCATGTTAAGCACCAAGGCCAGAGTAAGATTCTGATGTCACTTTTTAGTTATATTTTAGTGTGAATTTAATTAGTTTGGTCAGCATGACTCGATATACTCATATAAAGAAGTGTGTGTGTATACTTACATGACTTTAGAGTTATTCGAAGGCACATGCACTGTTATGAGATAAATTGTGTTTTTTCAAAATTCGTATGTTGATGTTTTAATCCCCAGCACCTAGACTGTGGCTATATTTGGAAACAGGGTCTTTAAGACATAATTAAGTTAAAGTGCAGTGACTAGGTTAGGCCCTAACCCAAGTCCTTATAGGAAGAAGAGATCAGGATACGGACACATGGGGAGGGAAGACCGTGTGAAGAGACAGTGAGGAAGCAGCCATCTGCAGGCCAAGGGGAGAGGCCTCAGAGGAAACCAGCCTTGCTGACATTTGAATTTTGGATTTCTAGTTTCCAGAACTTTGAGAAAACATTTTTTTTTTTTTTTGTTTAAGCCACCCAGTCTGTTGTCCTTAGTATGGCAGCTGGAGAAAACTAATACATAGAATACTAAAAGACTATCAAGCATTAGTACAGAAGTATAGGAGTTGAAGATTAAGTTATATTCAATCATTTTGAAAAAAAGATGAGGTAGTGACTGTGGCCATTTAGTATTCATGGCCACAGTTTGCACAGTCGGTCCTTCTAGGGCTCTGAGATCCAACCACAGTCCTCATGCTCCTCATCCTGACTGTCAGTTCCCAAGCCCACACTTTTCAAATGATTAAGCTGTATTTTCCAATATTATTTTTCTTAAAAACAAAACCTCACCAATGCTAGGAGAATGCTACTGCCCAAATAGATGATAGATTTGAGATTTGACGGTGTTCAGCTGTTCAGCTGTCAGGGTAGAATATTCTAACACCTTGTTATTCAATGAGCATCTAGCAGCATTGATATCCTCTGAGCATTTGTCAGAAATCCAGAGTCATGGGCCACACCCTAAAAGTACTGAATTAGCATCTACATTTTAAAAATAGTGCCTTGTGACTTTTATGCACAGTAAACTTTGAGGCACACTGCATTAAAGGAATATGTCTAGAAACATGTCATTTTCTTTTATTGGATTCAAATATTCTATAGAAAGGCAAGGCTTACAATTTTCTGAAAGAATGTGCCATGTGTAGTAGTTTGCCAGGCTGCATAGAGTACACTTGTTTTTGAAATCATTTTTATAATATTCCAGTCACCAGGGTGACAGTATATTTTGCTTGACATATGACTTCTCTCTTCTAGGAAAGCCAGGGCATGAGGTGGTCCTGCAGAAAGCAATGACATTTCTCTTTCAGTGTCAGTGCTTCATGGGGAAAATATATTTAGTACCACAGTTGCCAAAAAAAAAAAAAAAAAGGGACTCTCTTATGTGCATTTTCAACAATTGAAAAGTTTGTCTCATCTCTGTTACCTTTATTTTTTTAAGTATTCAGCAAGAATGTTCCCAATACCACTATATATACAAGATATTCTGAGTACATATTTACTATTAAATCATAACTAAATTGTATGCCTATCTGTACTACTTCACACATTAGTTTACTGAATCTAGGTTGGGGTCCAGCTGTTCACTACAAAGTGGTAAACAGCTGGATGTCTTAGAGACTTCTTCCATACCTTTTGTAGATCAGAATGGAATGTTTTTACCCAAGAAGTACACTGTGGGACTATGAGAGTCCGCTTAAAATCTCTCCTGTTAGCAGTAATAGTCAAGCTGGATGTGTATTTACTTAGTGAAAGCACTTGTCTGTTGCTAACACCAACAACAACCTGTTAAATGGAAAAAGAATTTTTTTTAATCTTCATAAAATGCTGTGACTGAAAATCCATTCTGAAGAAGTTGCCAGCAAGATCATTTTATTTGTATACTTTACAATCTTGCATAGTGGAACAAATGATGTAACTGATATTTAGGCCAGCCGTATGCTGTTTAATATTTTAATGACAATGCTAGTTTTAGCACAAATGTCCACATGGGGAATTTACATCATTTATTTGCACTTTTAAGGTGTTTGTACAACTGCAAGGATGAATTTAATCTTAGACATACTGTGACAGAGGTATTCACTGCAAATCTCATATAACATGACCTCCATAAATCAAAATAACAGTCTTCCCACTCACATATGCTGATATTTCACAGCCAGCTGGTCTAGCTTGTTCTTGGAAACCTGTATCATCCATTGTGTCTACCCAGATGTTCCTATAGAGATTTGCCAAACTTGCCCAAATAAAAATGGAAGAATAAAGAGAGGGATTTGAGATTTTTCTGAGAGACTTTAGGAGAAGGTTACTTTTACATTTTCATTAGTCATTTCAAATATTGTGTAATCATTAAGCATTTGAAGAATTATAGCTTGGTGCCAGTTAATGATCACTGTCATTTTTCATGTTTAACAATAGTGTATTCTGGGTAAATGGGCTGGCTTTGGAATGTGTAGTGTACTTATATGGTGTTCCAATGGTTTTTCAATAGTTCCATTTTCAATAGCTGGACTTCTAAAAGATTAATACAAACATATAGCAATAGGTTAGAACACATTATATATTTTCTTTTTACAAAACAGAATGACCTCAGGAAAATGCTATTAATTATATAAAAGTTACCCATCTCTCAAGATTTTCTACAGAAAAATCCTAAATCATTAATAGCACATTTTATGACTTTATTAGAAATTTGCATCAATGTGATAGCTAAAAACTTTTATAAACACAAAACTAAAATATACCCATTTCTTTTTCTTTAAAAATAAGTTGTATCATTATTAATATATTATTAATATAGTTATACAACAATATAATAAAATATATTATTTTATTATACAATTGATATATAATTAATATACAATTAATTATATAATTGATATATTTTATATAATATTAATATATTATTAATATATTTTATACAATGAAATTCACCCTGTTAAGTGTATACAACTATATAATTGTTATTAGAACTAAATGAAAATAAAAACAACATATCAAAAGGCATGAACTATAAAAGAAAAAATACATTGTTTCACACAATTATAATATACAGTTATAGCAATTATACAGCTATATGTATCTGATGAGTTGTGACAAATATATAGTTGTGTAACTATCACCACCATTATTATGGGCTGAATTGTCTGCACTTCCTCACCCCCAATTCATACGTTGAAGTTGTAAGCCCTAGTACCTTAGAATGTGAGTATATTTGGAGATGGGGCTTTTAAGTATCTAATTAAGGTTAAGTGAGGTTGTACAGGTGGGACCTAATCCTATGTGACTAGTATCCTCATGAGAAGATAAAATTTGGGCACGCAAAAGACATCAAAGACATCCTTGCACAGAGAAAAGAGCATGTGGCCTGGCACCCAAGAGAGTGTTCTCTGTAAGCTAAAGAGACGGGCCTCATAAGACACAAACCCTACCAGTATCTTGATTCTGGAATTCCATCCCCCAGACCTGTGGAAAAATAAATTTTTGTTGTTGAAACCGCCCATTTTGTGGTATTTTGTTATGGCAACTCTGCAAAGTAGTAGCAGTCATGGTGGGACCTCTACATTACTCCCTCAAACGTCTTTCCTGCCCTTTGTGGCTGTTCCATTCTCAGCCTGCAGGAATCGCTGAACTGGTGACTGTCTCCACAGCTCTGCCTTTTCAAGACTGGAATGTCATATTAAATGCAGTCCTACAGAGGTAGCCTTCAGAGTTTCGCTTATTTCAGTAAAGCTGTGGATATTCACACATGTTATTGTGTATATCAGCAATTTGTTAATTTTTTATTGCTGTGTGGTATTTTACTGCTCAGAGGCACGATGAGTTGCTTATCCAGTCAACAGTTGGCCTGTTTCTTCTTGTGGCTGGTACAGAGCTACAAAGGCTCCTACACAGGTCTTAATGTGGACATCTGTTTGTATTTCTCTCGGTATATATCTAGGAGTGGGATAACTGAGCCCTGTGTGAGTGTATTCATAGTTTCATAAGAAACTGTTAAACTCTTCCAAAATGACTGTGCCATTTTAAGTCTGCCAAAAATATATGCAAATTCCAGTTGTTCTACATCTTCACCAATACTTATTATTTTCAGTCTTTAAAATGTTATCCATTCTGGCACATGGATAGTGTTACTTACTGTAGTTTTAATATTTATTTTCCTGGTAAGTAAAGTTTTGGGCATCTTTATATGTACTCACTTGCTATCTACATATATGTTCTTTGATATAGTGTCTGTTCAAACGTTTTACATATTGTTAACTTTTATTTTTCATCTAATAAAGATTTTCACATATTCTGGATACAAATTTGTTATTAGATATTGTTCTAGTATTTCTTCTGTCTCTGCTTTATCTTAAAGCACAGGTGGCAAACTCAAGGCCTGCAGGCCAAATGCAGCCCTCCACCTTGTTTTATCTGACCTGGTACCTTGTTTCTACCTGGCAGTGGTGCCGAGCTCCTTGCCCCTACTTAGGGAGTGGTTACATTTATACAGCCCTAAAATTACATTCAGCACTTTGAAGGCGACCAGGAAGCTGATGTGGCCCCTGGTGAAAATGAGTCTGACACCTCTGTCTTAAAGTTTTCTTTTTTTCAATTTCATTGACATATAATTGACATAAAACATTGTGTAATTTTAAGGTGAACAGGTGATGATTTGATATAAAAATATGTTTTAAAATGATTACTGCAATAAGATTAGTTAACATATCCATCACTTCCCATAGTTAGTTTTTTTTATCTTGTGGTAGGAACTTTAAGATCCACTTTTTTTAAAAGCAATTTTCACATGTACAGCTCAATATTGTTAACTATAGTCACCAATCTCTACACTATGTCCCAGGACTCCGTCATGCTATAACTGGAAGTTTGTACCCCTTTACTCCTTCCTCCCATTTTCTCCACCCTTTCCTCCACCTCTGGCAACTTACAATCTACTCTATTTCTTAGTTCAGCATTTTTATGATTATACATATAAGTGAGATCATATAGTGTTTGTTTTACTCTGATTTATTTTACTTAGGGTAATTCCTATCCATATCACAAATGGCAGAATTTCCTCCTTTTTTATAATTGAATAGCATTTTATTATATATACATACAAATACATATCTCTGTGTATATATATATGACTACCTATATATATATATAGATAAATACCTGTTGAAATGATCATTATCAAAAAGGTAAGAGAAATAAGTGCTTACAAGGATGTGGCAGAAAGAGAAAACTTGTACGCTGTTGGTGGAATGTACATTGCTACAGCCACTGTGGAAAACAGTAGAGTGTCCTTTAAAAATTAAGAATATAATTTTTTATGGTCCAGAATACAGGTATTTATTATTTATATATATATATTATATATATATATATAATACATATATAGTAAGTCCTTACTTAATACCATCAATAGGTTCTTGAAGCTGCAGCAAACTGATATATAACAAAACTGTTTTTACCATAGGCTAATTAATACAAAGAAGAGTTAAGCATCTGTGGCATACCAGAAGCATCGTAAGAAAACAACATTGAATTAAATGACATTACTCGAGGACATTTTCTCTATCCATTCATTGATCCAGGGTAACTTAGGTTGTTTTCACGTCTTGGCTATTGTAATAATGCAGCAACAAGCATTGGCGTGCATATATCTTTTTGAGATACTAATTTCATTTTAATCAGATACGTATTAGATGTGGAATTACTGGACCATGTCTACTGTTTCCCATAGTGGCTGTACCAATGTACATTCCACCAACAGTGTATAAGTTTTCTCTTTTCTCCACATCCTTGTAAGCACTTATTTTCTCTTTTTGATGATAATCATTTCTGATATTCAACAGATAATATCTCCTTGAAATTTTGATTTACATTTCCCTGATAATGAGTGACGTTAAGGACCTTTTCATTGAACTGTTCGCAGTTTGTATAACTGTTTTGAAAAAACGTAGTTTCAGATTCTTGGCCCACTTTAAAATCAGATTTTTTTGAACTATTGAGTTGTATAAACTCTTTATATATTTTAGATATAAGCCCCTTATCAGATATACTACTTGCAAATATTTTCTTCATTTTATAGTTAGCGTTTTTATTTTACTGATGGTTTTCTTTGCTGAGCAAAACATTTTAGTTCAATGTAGTCATACTTATTAAGCTTCTGTTGCCTTTTCCTTTGGTGTAAAGTCCAAAAATTCATTTTCAAGACCAATGTCAAGGAGCTTACCTTTATGTTTTCTTCTAGGAGTTTTATGGTTTCAGGTTATAAATTTAATCCAGTTTAAGTTGACTTTTGTGTATGATATAAGATAGGGGTCCATTTTCATTCTTTAATGCAGCCGTTCAGTTTTTCCCTGACACCATTTATTGACAAAACTATCCCTTGCCCTTTGTATAATTTTGGCTTCATTGTTGTGACTTACTTGATCATACACATGTGGGTTTATTTCTCACATCTCTATGGTTTCATTGATTTATGTGTTAGTTGCTATGCAAATACCATGTTATTTTCATTACTACAGATTTGTACTTTAGTTTGTAATCAGGATGTATAATTCCTCCCATTTTATTTTTCTCAAGATCAAGATTGCTTTGGCTATTTGGGGTCTTTTGTAGTTCCATACACATTTTAGAAGTATTTTTTCTACTTCTATAAAAATACCATTGGAGTTTTGATAAGGATAGTATTGAACCTTTAAATCACTTTGGGTAGTATGGACATTTACCAATATTAATTCTTTCAATCCATGAGCATGAAATATCTCCCCATTGGTTTGATCTTTTTCAATTTTTTTCTTCAATATCTTACAGTTTTTAGTGTACAGATATTTCACTTCCATAGTTAAAGTAATCCCTAAGTATTTTTTTGAGGCTGTTGTAAATGGGATTGTGTTCCTAATTTCTCTTTCTGATAATTTATTGTTAGTGTATTAAAATACAACTGATTTTTATATTTTGATTTACATATCTTCCAACTTTACTGAATTCATTTATTGTTCTAACAGTTTTTTTTACAATATATATGTATAAAGTATTTAGGGTTTTCTATATATAATAACATTCCAAATATAAATAGAGGTAATTTTAATTTTTCTTCACATTTAGATGCCTTTGATTTCTTTTTCTTGCTTATTTGCTCTGGCTAGGACTTCTAGTATTATGTTGAATAAAAGTAATGAGAGTGAGCATTCTTTTCATGTTCCTTATCTTAGAAGAAAAGCTTTTCATCACTGAGTATAATATTAAGTATAATGTTAGCTGTGGTATTGTCATGTATCATATATGACCTTTTTATATTGACGTATGTTCTCTCTATACTCAATTTTAGTTTTTTTATAAATGGATATTGAATTTTGTTGAATGATTTTTTTCTACATGTATTAAGATGATCAAATTAATTTCATCCTTCATTTTGTTTATGTGATGTATCACATTGATTTTGTATATGTTGAGCCATTTTTGCATTTCTGGAATAAATCCCAGTTTATTACGGATTTAATCCTTTTAATGTTAAATTTAGTTTGCTACTATTTTTTTGAAGATTTTTGTGTCTATATTCATCAGAGATATTATCCTGTAATTTTCTTTCCTTGTAGTGTCCTTGTCTGATTTTGGTATTAGGTAATGGTAATGCTGGCCTCACAAAATAAGTTTAGAAGTGTTTTCTTCTAATTCTGTAGAAGAGTTTGAGAAGGATCGATATTAATTCTTCTTAACATATTTGGTAGAATTCATCAGGGAAACTGGTCCTGAATTTTTCTTCATTGGGATTTTTTGATTCCTGATTCAATCTTCTGATTAGTAATTTGCTTAGATTTTCTATTTCTTCATGATTCAGTCTTGGTAAGGTTATATTTTTCTAGCAATGTATCCATTTTTTTAACTTGTCCAATTTTGGTGTACAATTGTTTATTGTAGTCTTTTATGATCCTTTATGTGGTATCTTTTCTTTCACTTCTGGTTTTACTTATTTGAGTCCTCTTTTTTTTTCTCATTGAGTCAACTAAAAGTTTGTCTTTTTATCTTTTCAAAAGACATAGTTCTTTGTTTCTTTGATATTCCCTATTGTCTTTTTGGTCTCTTTTTAAATTTATTTTTACTCTGTTATTTGCTATTTTCTTTCTACTACTAATTTAGGACTTTGTTTTATTTCTATTTTCTTGAGGTTTAAAATTAGGTTGTTTGGGATCTTTATTATTATTATTTATTTTTATTTTTTAAAAGATTTTATTTATTTAGTTTTAGAGAGAGGTGAAGAAAGGCAGAAAGAGAGGGAAACATCAATGTGTGGTTGCCTCTCATGTGCTCCCTACAGAGACCTGGCTTGCAACCCAGGCATGTGCCCTGACTGGGAACCAAACAGGTGACTCTTTAGTTCACAGGCTGGCACTCAATCCACTGAGCAACACCAGCCAGGACTGTTTGAGATCTTTTTTAATGTGGACATTTATTGCTGTAAACTTCCCTCTTCGTACTGCTTTTGCAGCATTGTCTGATTTTGGTATTAGGTATAATTTTTACCTATAATTAGGTAAAATTATAATTAGCTATAATTTTTTATGTATTTCCAGTTTTACTTGTCTCAAGATAATTTTTGATTTCTCTTTGACCAATTTTTTGTTCAATAATATGTTATTTAATCTCAGTTTTTGTGAATTTTTATTATATTATTTTTGTAATTCTATTTTTATGCCATTGTTGTTGGAAAGATGCTAGATATGATTTCAACCCTTTTAAATTTATTAAGACTTATTTAGTGACCTAACATATGATCTCTTCTGGAGAATATTCTATATGCACTTGAGAAGAATGTGTATTTTGCTGTTTTTGGATGGAATGGTCTGTATTTTAAGTTCAATATTTCCTTACTTATTTTCTGTTTGGATGATCTGTACATTGTTGAAAATAGGTATTGAAGTCCCCTGCGATTATCACATGACTGTCTATTTCTCTCTTCTAGTCTATTAATACTTCTTTATATACTTTGGTACTCCTATATGAGTATATAAATATTTATAAATATTATAACCTCTTTTAGATTGACCACTTTATGATTGTATAATGCCCTTCTTTGTCTGTTGTTATAGCCTCTGGCTTAAAGTTTTTTTGTTTTTTGTTTTCTTTTTGCCTGATTTGACTATTGCTATTCCTGCTTTCTTTTTTGGTTTCCATGCACTACTTTTTTTATTCCCTTCATTTTCAGTCTGTATGTCTCCTTAAGGCTGAAGTGAGCCTCTTAGAGGCAGCACATAGTTGGGTCTTATTTTCTTATTCATGCAGGTACTTTATGTTTTTTGACCAGAGAGTTGAGTCTATTTACATTTAAAATAAATGGAGAAACTAGGAGGTGAGCCTTTTTTTCCTGATTGTCTATGCCGGACCCAGTATATAGCCATGGTGGTGGTGATGGTTACTCCTGCACCCATTAATACCTCTGTGTTTGGCTACAGTACTGTGGGACTTGTAATGCAAGACCCTTTGATAATCTGATGCACCTTGGGGCTTATCCTTCAGGCAGAAACCACAAAAACTGGGGTGCCAGCCATACGTATAAGTTCCTTTCAGGGAGATATTGGTGACTTGGAGCAGGCTAGAGAGGGAGAGCAGGGAGGTGTCAAAAAACTTCCCTGATTTCTGGGTTGGATCACGTCTGTCTCAACATAGGTGCTAAATTAGGAACCTGATGCTCAAACATCATTTTTTTAAAACTATGCAAATAGATGTATTTTAGGAAAAGAGAGGAAGATGGTTCTGTCTACTTCCTTTGCACTGAACCCTGGGATGGGGGATAGCCACTGTAAGTCCTTGTGAGCCTGTTAAGAACTGCCTTTGTTTGATATGTAATCTTGTGGATCTCATGGGTGCAACAAACATTATTGGCTTTTAGAGCTAGTTGGTTTGGGGGCTGGTACTTCAGATGGGAGTCTCACAAGTTGGGACAATAGATGTATGGTCCAAACCCTTTCTTCTAGGGAGCAGCTGGTAGTTGGGATTTCCCTTTCTATTGTATGGTGTTGTGCAAGGGGTGGGATTTATGGTAACAGTGTGTGTTTTTCTTTCCTAGTCATATTGATATGTGGGTGATGTGGGTATTTTCTTATTTACTGAATGTGTAGGAGTCATTCAGCTAGTTTCTATATTTCTTTCAGAGTCAGTCACTCCATGTTTAACTATAGATTCAATGTATTCAGGGAAGACGTGAGTTTAGAAGCTTCCTATGTCACCATTTTGAACTTACACCAAAGGCTGCAAAAGCTCGTTGCTGGTGAAATCTAATAAATTTAATTTGTATCATGGTTCAAATGTGTGGTTTATAGTATGTTGCTTTTTTTCAAAATGGAGAGCACCTACCCAAGAATTTTCATTCATGGTCAGCAATTATTGAGCAGCATGTTATAGGAATTATGCTAGGAGCTTTCATAGTATATTTCTTTGGTAAATTCAATGACTAAGATCAGTTCGTCAATTAGCCTCTTTAACTTTCATCCTAGTTTTTTTTTTTTTCCTTCTTCTATTTATATCTTATTAAAGGTGGGTAATGAATAATTTGGAGGCCAATGATTAATAAAGTTTGGATTACCTGGATTTTCATAATTTGTAGCTGAGCTATTCTACTTATTGTGAGTGAATGTTATTTTCATGAAAAAAGAATTTTTAACCCTACGAGTTCCTATGTTATCTGATATAATATGTACACATAATGATTATAACTTGGATATTGTTTACAAGAAGCCTGTTTTCTCCGGAGTGGCTACAAGATTTATACATTTTAAAAATTCATTAAAAAACTTAGAGCAGTCATACTCCTAAGGAGTTATATAAGTCCAGAGAAAGGAGAGATGAGGAAAAAGTTTTGTGGAGCTGGTGGCATTTGAGCTCCACTTGAAAGCTGGGCAGAATTTATAGAGGTAAAAATGAGCAAGGCAGGATATGTGAGAGATGTTCAAGGAGAAGAAAGTACTTGGTTAGGAAGATGAACTATAGGTAAATTTTAAGAACTTGGGTTGGAAAACTTTGCTGGACTTAGATGATGGAAAGTTTAGATATTAGGATAAATTTTTGGAATTAATATCATAGGGGACTGTGATTGTGGGACAAAAAAATAATGGAATCAGGGCTGGTTTTTAGGATGATTACCCTCGGCAACAGTATGTAAGAGGAATTGGAGAGAGGAGGGATTGGAATTGATGGCATCAGTTGAAGCCTGTTTAAATGTCTAAAGAAAGTGGTGACCAATGTCTGAAAATTATAAGAAGGATGAACTGAAATAACCAAATATAAAAATATTTTAGAGATATAATTTAGAGTACCTGGCAATTACTATTTAGCAGAAACTTTTTTTCTGTATTCTGTGGTGTTGTGATTAATGATTAATGAATCAGAAGGGTTAAGGAATATAATATGCTAGATCATACACCCACATGCCTACACATAATACAAAACACTGTGCTGAGTAACTTAGGAAAGGTACATAGAATTATAAAGATACTAAATGGAGAATATCCATCTATTTCTTCTACCCTCAAAATCCCATTGAAATGGAGAAAAAATATATATATTAAAAAAATAAGCCCAAGTGTTGAAAAATAAGAAAGGAAGCAAGAGGAGAGACAGGAAACAGGGCCAGCTGAGAAAATAATTGAGGAAGCATAATAATCTAAATCATTGGAAATGTGAACATTTCCAAGGTTCCTTGCTCAACAGTGGGTTTAAAATATTCAATAAGCCCACAGATGTTTTGTTGTTTCATTTATAGAGTGGATTTAACATAATTCTTAAGGGCCCTAGGATTTTTGGAAGCTAAATGAACATTGACTTCAACTTAGTCACCAGCTGCATTATCCCCTAGCAAAAGAGTCAGACTGTCTTTTGAAACTTTGACTTCTCTCTAGCTATGAAAGTCCTAGATGGCATATTCTTTCTATAAAAGACTGTTTTGTCTACACTGAAAATCTGTTGTTAATGTAGCCACCTTCATTAATTATTTTAGGTAGATCTTCTGGGTAACTTGCAGCTTCTACATCAGCACCTTCACCTTGCATTTTTATGTTGTAGATATTGCTTCTTTCTTTAAACCTCATGAACCAATCTCTGCTATCACCAAACTTTCCTTCTGCAGCTTCCTCACCTCTTTTAACCTTCATAGACTTGAAGAGAGTTACGGCCTTGCTTTGGATTAGGCTTTGGCATAGGGGGATGTTGTGGCTGGTTAGATCATCTATCCAGACACACTAAAACTTTCTCTGTATCAGCAACAGACATTTCCACTTTCAAATCACTTGTGTTTACTGGAGTGGTACTTTTGGTTTTGTTCCATAACTTTTTCTTTGCATTCAGAACTTGGCTGTTCAGTATAAGAGGCCTAGCTTTTAGCCTCTCTCAGCTTTCGACATGCCTGCCTCACTAGGCTTAATCTTTTTTAGCTTTTGATTTAAAGGGAGAGGCATGCAATCTTCCCTTCACTTGAACATTTAGAATCCATTAGAGGGTTATTAATTGGCCTAATTTCAATATTGTTGAGTTTCGGAATAAGGAACCCAAGGAGAGGGAAAAAAGACAGTGAAGCAGTCAGAACACACGTTTATGGACTAAGTTCTCTGTTTTGCATGGGTGTGGTTATTGGCACCTCCAAACACAGAGACACAAAGTGAGCAAATGCTGTTGGAAAAATGGCGCGGATTGACTTGCTGGGTGCAGGGATGCCACGAACCTTCAATTTGTAATAAATGCAACATATGCAAAGTGTGATAAAGTGAAGCACACTAAAACAAGGTATACTTGTATTAACACCTTAATTTTAATTTTTTATTATAAATTTGGGTAATTTATTTTCACATATTTAGCCATTGGATTTCCTTTTCCAATGAATTGCCCATTTGTATTCACTTTCTATTAATCAATTTGTGTCCTAAAGAAGGAAATATTAGGATAAAAATTGGAACTCTGAGTGAAAAATTGTATGGTTTGTAATTTTAATAGTTTTTTCAAATTGCTCTGAGATTATACCAGTAATTTTTCCATGTTTCCCTATATCTGTTGAATAATAAAACTTTTTGATCCTTGGTTATCCTATAAAACAAAATCAATATCTTGTTTTATTTTTATTTATTTTATGAATGAGATTTTAATATCTTCCCATATAATTAAGAACCATTTTATTTCTTTTTCTGGGGAAATTTAAAAATATATATATTTCAAGTTTGTCCTCTTCCTTGAATTTCATTTGGGCTATGTTTTGCAATGCAGACTTTTTTGTGGAGTTTATTATATCATGTTTTTTAAGTAGCTTCCGATTTTATCATTATAATTTATAAAGTTTTTCCAATCAAATAATACAAAAATTATTCGTTTTTCTTTATATACTTTTTCTTTTAATATTTGAACTTTGATTATCTGAATATATTTTATATGTAAGACATGATAGAAAATAATTTAATTTTTTCAGATGTCAACTCAATGTCCAAACACTGCTTAATAACCAAAGCATATTTTATCAACTTAGGTAAAATGCCACTTTCTTTAACATATACTGAATTGGGTCTTGTTCTGTATTATATTATTTTCCATTGTTCTGTCTACTTAAACATCAGTACTACATAGTATAACTTCAAAGAATTTTTTAACATTTATAGAATTTACTGATTTATGATACATTCTTTATTATATGTTCAATTCTCTTCTAAAATGGGGCCTACTTTCTAGCATTATTTTTCACATTAATCTGTCTATCTTTCTACAAGTCTTATATTGATTTAATTTTAGTAGCTTCAGATTATTTGTAATATTTTCTCAGGTTAACTTTCCATCATTACTATTATTTAAATTTTTCTTCGTTATTTCTACCTGTTTATATTACTGAATTAATTCAAGTATTAGCTGTTCTAATTAGAAAAAAATCATTAGAATGTTGGTAGTAATTTTTCTAATACAAGGAATTTAAGAAAAATTGCTATCTTTTTATATTTTGTACTATCTTATAGGAGAAACATATCTAGCACTGAAGCCAAATTTCCCAAACCGAATTGAAAATATGACAATTGTGACATATTGTGAATATGACAATTCACAAGTCCTTGGTACTGAAGAAACCCAAGGAAATATTGGGTTGGCCAAAAGTCTATTTTTTTTCCTATAAAATAAAAGATACATTTTCCATTTTGACCAATAACTTTATTGATTTAGATATTTTGAGTATGTCAGCTGTCTCCTGCTTTTGGCTTTTAGTGGGTAGAAACCAGGGATGCTGCTAAACATCTTCTAATTCATAAGACAGCCCCATAGCAAAGAATTATTTGGCCAAAATATCAATAGTATCAAGAAAGTTTGAAAATTACATTCCATCAGTCACAGCACTTTCTTCATACACTGTACAGATCTTTTTTGTGTTTTGGTTGCATTTTTGCCTTTCTTGAAATAATAAGGCATGATACATCAAAAATGTTATGTAACTTCTTCCACCTTCAAATATTAAAATGGCTACACAAAAATTCACCAAGTTTGATAAGTTTTTTTTGAAATGCACACTGATGTGACAGCTCTCACAATATAATCTAAGAAAATTGTTTTGAATGAAGTTAAAACTATGAAGCACTGCTAGAGCCTTCCTAGGGAAACAAACAAACAAACTTTTTGGTCAAGCCAATAGAAGTGTAAATACTTGTAGATCAGCCATCCATAGGCTCTCTTGGGATCACTGACTGTGATTTCCTAAGACACCAAAACTAATTCTTCTATGTCCTTCAGGAACATACTCAATGTAAGTATTTTGTGTTTTGATTTATTGAAGTAAGAAGTAGAGGTTTTTTTTTGGTTGTTGTTTGTTTTATTTGTTAGAAGAATTACAGTTTGGCCTTTGATCTATTATCAATGATTATTTCTGGCCTAGTGGAGAAAAATAGAGGCGAGAAGTTAAAATAAGTGAAACCTCAGAGCTTGCTCTATCATAATCCTCTTTTAATTAGTTTTTATAGTCTCAAAGAAAATTACCTCAAAGAAGAGTGTATCAGTATCTTTTTCTTGTACAAACCACTTTAAATCTTAATAGTAAAATTCAACAACCATTTATTTAGTTTATAATTTTTTAGCTTAGCTACAGAAGCTAGATTCAGCTAGGTGGATTTTCTGTTGATCTTGGCTAGATCCACTCATGTATCTGAAGTCAGCTGCCAGTCAACTAGCTCTGCTTTTGCAGGTTGACTTTTTCCTGATTGAGGCAACAGTCACAACATATCCTGAAGATTTAGCTTCAACTTCTTTGCATGGTGCCCGTGGCAGAAATCCCCAGAACAGCAAGAAAAGAAGCTTCAAGGCTTCTCGAGGCGTTGTTTTATAATTTTCACAGTGCCAATTCTCACCTATTCTGTGTATTCAAGCCCATCACATGGCCAGAAGTAAGGAGGAAGTGAACTCTACCTCTTGATGGGAGGAGTTACAAATGTTCTAATTTTGAAAACTAACACAAACACCCAAGAACTCTTTTTGACAA